>JAQBSW010001879.1:0-118315 GCA_029291075.1 Eudiplozoon nipponicum | reverse complement strand
CGTATGCCTCTGTTTTGTCTTCGATCAGGCTGGGTGCGTATTCGTCCCTTTCTTCCGAAGGCTTCAACATCGTTCATACTAATCATTGGAAATGCGGTGTTACGTAATCTTTGTTTACTGGCAACGTTTCGGAACACCAATTCCCGTTCCATCATCAGGCCAATAGTCACATATATACACAGCACAATACTCACAATAGCAGATTTAAGCAAATGTGGTAACCTCGTTCCGAAACCGTTCTATTTATATTTGTGACTCACCAATTGTTTTAAACAAAGAATTTGTCTCAGTAACTAAACTCAATATATGCATATGCCTAGCGCACATGAAAACCCTCACTCAACAACTAAATATATATATATCCGCATCTATCTGCAATTAGCAGACCAATCCTTATATATAATTGCAGCTATCTCAAATTCCCGGTATACATAATCTCATCTCGTGTGCAGAATGTTGTAGGGGAGAGAGAAAGTATCGAATGTTTTTGTTATAACTGTACTGTTGCGATGTCACGGTAATCAAAGTTAGAAATACCAAAACTGATAAAACGAAAAACTCGAATGTCAAATACTGTGTTTTCTCTTAAGCGGGGAACTCTAATGTATGCAATTGCGTATGAGGTATCAATGCCGCGTTTTGCGTACGCGGGTAATAGCTGTACACGGGCAGTTACACAAAGATCCGATTTGTCACTATTTCCAATTTTGTTTTGTCTTTGATCGGGTTGACTCATTTTTACTTCAATTGGAAATGCGGTTCTATCACATCTTTGATTACTGGCGACGTTTCGGTGCCTATTTTCCAGCACCATCATCAGGCAACACAACACTGATCACAATAGCAGATTTAAGCAAAATGTTGTTTGCATGAATGTGCTGTATGATGTAAATAATCAAAGATGTGATAAACATTTCCAATTGAGAAAAATGAGTTAACATAAACGGCGTGATAACCTGAATGCTTACACACCGCAAAACATTGAGTTCAAAAGTTATTGCGTATGAGGTATTTTGCACCTAGTAACAATTTAGTTCAAATATTACAGAAAGTTATCTAGATGAATAGAGAGTGAATGTCAGAGCGACGCTTGGGTCAAGAATAAAGAGAAAGGAAGAGATAATATGGACATATATATATATATATATATATATATATATATATATATATATATATATATATATATATATATATAAAAATTATGGTACCCTTCCTGTGTGCAAAAACAAAACGAAATTTTATCAGATATGAGAAATATTTCTTTCGCATTGTCTTCTCAAATATCTACAAAACAAGATAGAAATATGTGAACAAAGAGAGAGTAAAAAACGGAAACCAATCAACTTCTTCTGCTTACATAAATCCGGCTGCAATTTGTTTATCCATAAGGCTTCGTATGTTTTTGCATTTAGTAATTACTTTGAATGCTACGTCTGGAGAACATACGTGCGTTGTTTCCCCCTTAAATGGGGATGCAGTTTCCCGAATGGCACAAAAGAAAGTTGAAGCAGCATTAACACGCACATTTAATGCAGCTAAACTACGAGTGTTATTTAGGGTAATACACTTAATGTCGATATCAAATATTATTTACCAATGTACATGCGCAAGTTGTCGATCAACTTACGTAGGCCGATCGACCAGACGGTTAATTACTCGAATGAGAGAACATTGCAACTTAAACAATTTAACAATAATTGTTTGCGCGGGTGGTGGTAACAATTCTTTAAATCAAGTTTGCGAGCTTGAAGTAAACACCAATCCCATTGTATTTAACCAGTCGTCGAACAACTGGTAGTCTTGTTATGTTACAATGGGATTGGTGTTTACTCCAAGCTCGCAAACTTGATTTAAAGAACTGCAACTTAAACGCCTGTTTTAAATCAAATGGTGAATACACGTCTTCTATTGCGCAACATATCAATCGCACGTATGTTCTCCAGACGTAGCATTCAAAGTAACTACTAAATGCAAGAACAAAAGGGAGCTAGCCACATACGAAGCCTTATGGATAAACAAATTGCAGCCGGTTTTATGTAAGCAGAAGAAGCACGTACAAGCATTGAGCTGAACTGGATGTGACGCACGCAATTGATTGGTTTCTATTTTTCACACTCTCTATGTTCACATATTTCTATCTTGTTTTGCTTTCCAATTTATATATAAAGATATGTTCATTAGTAGATATTTGAGAAGACAATGCGAAAGAAATATTTCTTATATCTGATAAAATTTCTTGTTTTTGCACACAGGAAGGGTACAATTAATTTTATTAAAGCTCGCATTTCAAAGAATATATATATATATATATATATATATATATATATATATATATATATATACTATATATATATACCTAAAGACAATTGCTAGCTGTTAACCATGAATATTTTCTATTATTATTCTTTTATTACGTTATTCAAACATTTTATTAATATATAAAATACATACATATGTTTAAGAACATATATAAATATAAACACACCTTATATGAATATATTAAACGCATATAAATATGTATAAAAACATATAAATAAATATAAGCAACAGTGTGAGTCAAATTTCTCTAATTATAAATATCTATACAATCAATAGTTTTTTCTTTTTCTTCTTCCTATTTAATAATCTAATCTAATTATTTTTTTTTTCCAATATTTATACCACCTTAAATATATAGACATATACCTGTAGGTAAATATCGTATATGTTAATATATAAACAGGTTGATGTGTGTATATGTACGCAAAAATTTTAACGATATTCTTAATGAACTGTATGTTAATTTTATATAATAACATCCTGCCATAATACTTCATCATCAATCTCGCCAAAAGCAGAAATACAGCAGACTTTGATAACTGATTCCTCACCGCCAGATAACAATGAAGAAAACCATTATTACATTTAATAATAATAATACCGACAACAATATTTAAAAAAATACTGCTAATAATAGTCTTAGTAGTATTAATAATTATTATAGAAATGAAAACAACAATATCAACAAAATCATAATGGTATTAGTAATAGCAACACGATTAGTAATACTAATAGCGATGAAAATAACAATGTTAATAATAATAATATTTATCTTAATATGTAAATAAATGCTAATTAATATGAAAATACTAATCGTCTGGGCAATCGACTTGAAGGAATGCATACAATGTGGCCAAGTTAGTTCATTTGAATGAGATTTTTTGTTTGTCTTACGAGGAGCACTTGTTGGCCCAATCAAAGATATGTATATGCATTCAAGCGTTGCTCGCTCGTTCGTTCTTTGTAACATATTTGTAAAGATTTTACTCCAACTCCTGTAAGCGTTTGTAATCCTAAACTCTATTTGGCCTAGTTTCACTGGTGCACAATAAAACTCCACTTGCACAGAGGCATTGCACAGAGGCATTTCAGTCACATTGTGAATGGCTTAGGTTTAAAGCTACTGTGGCTTTCGAGATTCTCATATTGACCCGTATAACTCATATTGCCTCAGTTATTGATACAGCTACGAAGATGTGTAAATCTGTCAAATACATTCTGAAACCGCAGATTTTTAGTCAGTGATGGCTGGTTCTGTAGAAAATCTCTACCATGCGAATTGCGCACTGAAAAGCGGGACAATGACTGCTAATCTATTAAAGATGGCCTAAGCTCAATCTTGTCGAATAATATTACGATATTGTTTGCATAATCAAGATGAACAAATCTTCAGCCGGAGAGAAATCCAATGCTTGCATCCTGAACGTAATGGAATAATATTAAAAAATCACATATAATCATGGAAATGGATATAATTGACGAAACCCACTGCTTGTAGCCAAGTTGTGCAATAATTCACTGAAGATCCTAATGTGTTTGTATGTAGTGGGCCATATTTTGTGCAATTTTATCAATCGTACAATTTTAACAGAATGTGTAGTAGAACATTGCAATACACTGAGTCAAATGCATCCTTGAAGTCCCGTAAAACGGCAATTGTTATTTGACAGTACACATGTTGTTGTTCAAGTACTTCCTTCAGCCTCGTTCTGACCGATATCCGGCTTGTTCTTCGGTATTTGATTCACGCGAAGTGCTTAGACGGCTTAAGTCAGTAGAGGAAAATAAATTGAATATGAACAAAATTAAGCTAAAAAAAAACGATGTTGCTTAGCCAAGGAGTTACGCTTTCTATTATTAATATAGGAATTTAGGTTGACTAGATCGAAGCAACCGGTGTCGTCTCTTCTTTTTATGTCGTACGTAAAATATTCGACAAAACCTTATGAATGAAGTCGCTGCTATCCGCAGTTTAGCGATGTTTCGGAGACAAGTGCTTATCGTTTTGCAAACTTTTATGGTTTGTCTAGATTAGCGTTCCATGTTGGCGGCATTGACGCAAGTGTTCATGGAAATTGAATTTTTACGAGTTCAGCCCATCAAGAAGGCACATTTTTCTGTTTATGTGATTATTCCTTGCATTGATGAAGTTCAATTTTATTGGCCCTATCTCACGAATAAATTGGAGCAAACATTGACAGCTACCTGTTGCAAACTCTCCAATTTCCGCCTTTTTTTAAAAAAAAAAGGATTCAAGATCAGCTTTCAGGCTCTACTTAGATTGAAATCTAAAGTCTATACAAGTATTATTGTAAGTCTAGATCGCACGAGTTTGGCGTCTACTTTAGGGACCAAATGATTAATTCTGCGGGAGCCTACGAAAACACAGATTATTTCCCGCATTATGCATAGCGGATCGAAAATTTGTGCCCAGTAGGGTAGAATTTCCTCTGTCAAGTCCATTTACGATCAATTTTAGAAAATCGTCAAATTTTTGTTGGAGTGATTGTTGTTCGAGTCTACTTTCATCTATTTGAGATTTATTTTTAATGAGCTTTTCTGAAAATTAGGTGAAAATCTATGCTTAAGTGCATGTTGCGAGTCGGCAAACGTGTTCCTAGTCGAATGATAGTCATGAATGAAATTTGAGTACACAACTGTCCTTAGGCTGGGGCACGCCATGTCTCGCAGCGCCTTACGTTACGTCTAAGGTTTCTGCTACTCAATTATGCTGCGTGCAGTTTTCCAATCATCGTTCAATATTATCATTATGCGTTGGGTTTTAAATTGTATCTGCCGTCTTGTTGAAATTCTGCAGTGCCAAAGTGTTAGGCTATTTTACCATCAATAAACAAGAATTTATCTGAACTTCTTTCTCTATTTAATTTGGCTCATCCGTGCTGTCGTCTACTCTGCACTATGTGGGTGGGCATAAAAATACAACTATAAAATGCAATATTTATTAACGTTTCTGGCATTGGATTGGTGGTTATTGGAGCCGCACAATGTTTTCTGTTAACAGGGATCCGTTTAGTTAAACGAGCTTCAGCTCATGACCTAAGAACAATATCGACGCTCCATTTACCAGCTTGAATAAACTCTGTGGAATCAGAGATTCGAAGCCAACAGCGCCTAGATAAGGGTGGTGCACCAAGTTCTGTAGTGCTCGTAATATACTCTTATTCTAGTTTCAGATAAGATTTCGATTTTATCTAACGTAAGAACAAGAGCTTCTTGCTGTCCAATTTGTTCGCACGAGAAATGCACTTATGTAAACAATTGTTGTTTACTTGAAATATTTTGGAAGTTGGCATTCTGAGACTGGGCTCAGTGATTTGATCAACATTCACTTTATTCATAGCATCTAAAAGAGCGTTATTGCTAGATTGAAAAAAGAAAAGTGAAGGAAAAGAGATCGAATCAGACATGAAGATGTCTCATCATCATCATCATCATCATCATCATCATCATCATCATCATCATCATGTCCAGCCATACAAAAGTGAAAAGTGACTAGTGTTTCACTGCCATATAACCATAAGGAGTGAAAAAAAAGTATATAAGTGAATTTAGACAAATTAGTGAGATTTACGAGAGAGAGAGAGAGAGAGAAGGAATGAAGACCTGCTGATTGTCAACTTAGTGTTTGATGTGCGTTCTTTTAAGTAATGAAGATGTCTGCAGTTATCTGATTTGGCTTATTCATACTGAACCACTTGGCGGATTAGGCAACCCTATTTATCCTGCGCGTCGCCGTTGCGGTAGGATTCATTATAGTTAATGCTATTCATAGTGATATGTTGATTGTAAAATAACCCTAAATCGAATATTTCTAGTAAAGATGGTTTGTTTTCAGATTTCCTTCTCTTAGATAGTGGCATAAATGCCAATTAATTGTTTCTGCTAAGGCGCCAGTTGTTAAAATATTCTTCAGCAGCGGAAACTTGCTCTTCACATCTGGAACTTACTTTTTTTACTTTTACTTTACTGCGGCTGACTCCTTTTGGAGGATAAGCCGGCTCCACATTTCATGGAGTTTCTTGGGAATTTGGTATAAGTGGTGTCCCCTCACCACTCACATCTGGAACCCTTGCTGTTAATTGGTAACTGCTCACTTAACACTAGGTATTACTACGTTGAAAATTGCGTGCCAAGCGCTACTTTTATGCGCGAATGGCCGCAGCAATACTGAAAACTGCTGATGAATAGCTAATAGAGACAAAACGATTTTAGTGCTATGTTTAATTTATGCGAGAATGAATATATTGTTAGATGTCTGGTTAAATATAATGAGATTGGTGTTTACTTCAAGCTCGCAAACTTGATTTAAATAATAGTATCAGATAATAAAGGTAATTCAACAAATAGACCGATTTCTACCTTTATATATATATATATATATATATATATATATATATATATATATATATATATAATGGATTGACATTGCCATTAAGGTAGAAATCGGTCTATTTGTTGAATTACGTTTGTTATCTGATGCTATTCTTTAAATCAAGTTTGCGCGCTTGAAGTGAACCCAAATCCCATTATATTTAATCAGACGTCGAATAATATATCAAAACTACCGCCAGCCGCAACGCACCGACGCGTTTCTACCTTCCATGATCATCGTCAGAGGACGACGGCAAACTGACTATCGAGGATCAAACTGGCATTGAATATATATACATATATATATATATATATATATATATATATATATATATATATATATATATATATATATATATATGAAAATCAAATTTAGATATGCGGCTCTCACCTCTAGCAGTCTGGCATAAATTGTCTTTAATTAATTAGACGAAAGAGTTTAGGCCGAAAGGGATACCAAACAATTGCCACGTGAAGGAAGAGCTAACTAATACGTAATTTAGTATATAAATAAAAATTGCGTGTAGCTTGCATCAGAGATGGCATATTGCCCGAGTGGCGGTTGGTTAATTTATTTTGGTATGAGTTTTCCCGACACCACAATCTATTTTGCGCAGAATAATATGCAACTGTGACGATATCTGTTCATGCCTACGTAGGTGTTGTGCACTCATGTGAGGACGAAACGTAGCAGTAATTGAGACTGGCGTTTTGCTTTGTTGTGCGGATGTTTGGCCTTTCCGCACACGCAGTATCAAGACAAAGAGCAATAAAACGTGCACATGGAGGTCGCGTTCTGCGTTGACATTTACGTAGCTGTCATCTGGAATAGTCTTGAATGCACTCGTCAGTAAACTCCCCTTACCCTGCGAAGAAGAGAAAAATAGCGTTAAACAACACCCGGTGTTATCTACATTCTGAATTGAACTTATGGCCAACCCTTTTTAAAGCAGATGCAACAGAAATATATAATATTTTTGTATACTACCAGCATCAGATGTGGATATTTCTGGTGGTAACGGAAGTATTTGAGCTGGACTGTGTTCATATTTTGCATGCTAGTGTATATATATATATATATAAGGAAGAGAAGGAGTAGATGCTTACTTCATATGCTTGACGATTTCTATCGTTTGAAATATAGAACATGCTAGCTGGGGAGCAATTTGTGCTTTCGTCTAATGATGAGGGCGATGATGAAGATGATGACGACGAAGATATGGATGGTGATGATGATGATGAGGAGGAGGAGGAAGACGACGATGAGCACAGGGATATAGATGATGACGATAGCGATGAGGATGAAGATGAGGACGACGAGTCTCGAGGGGGTGACAATGACGATGAAGAAGAACACGAGAATCGTGATGTTGGCGAAGGCCCGTACGCCTATTACAAAACGCATATACAACCAGGTGCAATTCACCGAGGTTTAAGGATATCTGGCAGCTGTGACGGTGATCATGGCAATACGCAGGATGATTCTGGCGAATACTTAGGCAGTGATGAAGAAAACGCTCAGGTATGTTATCATCGGATTGGTTCAGCCAATGAAAGTTCCTATCAGCAACATATTTAGCGTAATGCAAATAACCTTTACACAACGTCATTTACGTATTTTCTCTAAGTTTTAACTTCCTAGAACTACAATGGAGTTAATTATAGTTTTTAATTATGAACAATACATTTCCCAATAGCCGAAAGTTGACTTATCGCTTAAGTCAAACAGATCAATTGTAAAATTTCCTCGAATCCTATACCGATTATAATATTGGCTTTTGGTGTTTTTAAAAGGAACACGACGGTGTATTTGAGAAAAATGTCAAGCTTGGAAGCAAGGTAGCCTGCAAGGCTGGCACGAAAAAGAAGAAGAATACGGGCAAAATATCAGGAGCTTCTGGTAAGGCAGGTTCACGTCGTTTTGCTGTCGAACATCACCCCCATAAGCACCATCCACATCACGTTCATCACCACCCGCCGAATCCCTTTATGATGCACCACCATCCGACATCGTCAGGAACACACGAGCGTGTAGATCTAGCCTCACCGATGGCTGCAGTCGCCGCATCGCAGTTTTCTGCTACCGCTGTCGGAAATTATCATGCCGAGGCCATGGGCGGAGTTGTACCTGGCATGGTAGGACACCCACATCATCATCATTATGGAAGTGGTCTACCTTCAGTAAATTTCCCATCTGGTGACCGCCCTGGTCTTATGGCACCTTCTGGTGGTGGTGGTGTCACGGGTGATATGATTAATGAGCAGACGTACTCTTTGATGTATGGGAATGCTGGGATGGCTGGTGGACGCAGGTCAGGTCTGCCTGGTGTTCAAAATCCCTGGCAGTCGGTAGGTTGCGTCTATTAACGAAATCACAATTTGTTAACAGTCATATCAACGAGAGGGTTCTATTATGAGGAAGAAACTTCTGGCTTGAGTACTGTCCATTATTGATCCCGTGTTTCTGTGCTTATTGGAAATCTAAATCCTCGCTACTTAGTTACCGGAGAGTTTTATTTTTTCCATTTTTCCCGATTTGACTCCATCTGCCATCGACTGGCTGGTTTCTGGTTTCACTATTCACTCATTGCCGTTTAATTGATTGTAATATCTTAAATCGTTACATGACATTCTATCCATCGCAAAACCAACGAACCATTTTCGGGATTTATTGTTTAACTATAATATTACTTGTGTCTCTCGGCTCTAATTCACTCAACCGGTCATTCAAACTTTGCTGCATTTTCTGCATTAGTGATTTTCTCAGGATCATGAAATTCTGCATGCAATTCTGGGGCTCCTTTCAGTGTTTTTAATCAAAATGAGCTTGTTTATATGTGTTAAGCTCGAAAGCAGTCTAGCAAAGGTATGTTCGCTTGAAGGTTTGCCTCATGGTTATTGGTTGAGGACTAAACAGGTACCGTTGTCATTCTCCTTCTACTTATTCTCGGAACTCGTGCACGTGAACTCGAGCGCGTCGCTTGCCGGGGACGCCGTAGCATGAACGGTATTTGTGACATTTCATGGAGTTTCTTGTATCAGCGCGAAAACACCTATTTATTTCGGGTGTTGGAATGTTCGATGTTCCGAAATGGCTGCCAACCGCCCGGCATGGAGAGGTATAATCCGGGATTTCTATGGAGCCGGCTTATCCTCCAAAAGGAGTCAGCCGCAGTAAAGTAAAGTAAAGTAAGTACGTGAACACGATTTTTTAAGATTTATATCGACCGAACAAAGAGGTCCATATGACACCAATCAACTAATGAAGGATTTAAGTTAGGACCACCGGTGAGTACACGCCAAAATTGGTTATTTCGCCGATTCGCATAAATAACCTCCGACACCGTTTCGGCCCATGTTTCAGGCCTACCTGTATTAAATCGTTTTCGCTTGATCACACTGCAAGACTAAAGATAAGGTGGATTTGTTATGCTGTGCTGGGAATTTTTGTGTCCATATTTTCATAATTTGCAATATTTAGATACTCATTTCAGAGTACCTATTTCAGTTGGCATTCCGTCACACCAAATACGACCAATGACTTATTTTGACTCAAGAAAATGTGCACATGACGGAAACCAAATCCGGTCAAGCAAAACAACTATCTATGGAACAGTATGGCTCGTGGAAAATATTTTGCACGGAAATCTGGAATAATAACTGGTCTCATTACCATCGTAGTTTCCGGTGTTACGATCAACTGGTTATAGCTAAGTCGCACCGGAACCTAGTATGAACCTTCCTGACACTATCAGGATATATGATAATTTTTCTCATCAACATAACAATCAACAAATCAGCATTTAAAGACTTGTACTTTACTAGCACATAAGCGTGATGCACTATTCTTAGTTGTTTTTGCCTGTTGAGAATTTATACTTTCCTAGTTCTGATTTATGTGAAGCTTCAAAAATTTGCATACACAGTTCGTTATTACTGTCAATGGGCGGTAGAATACCGAGATCACGCGTGCCTGACGTCGAGAGAAAGTGTAAAATACTGAATGCAACTGACCACAAGCGCCACGAATCCAGATACTCCGTGCAGATGATTCGTGTAACCAGTGGGAGGTAGACTATATAAAAGGATAAGTGAATTCGAACCGTTCGTCATCACTAATAATTGGCGCCTAGTTTTCTTTTTACTTTACTTACTTTACTGCGGCTGACTCCTTTTGGAGGATAAGCCGGCTCCATATATTCATGGAGTTTCTTGGGAATTTGGTACAAGTGGTGTCCCCTCACCACTCGGCTTTTTGATCGAGGACGCACCTCTAGCCTTTGCACATCCAAGCGCAGTCTGCAAGGCAGCAGTAAGTTGCATGGTTGCCGGTGGCTGTTGAGAGCTCATTCGCCATTCGGAAGTACGGGGTACTGTCCAGGAGTCCATGTAATCCTGTAGCTGTTGAAACCTTTTGTGGCGGGGAACACACGCCGAGTCATGGTGCCGTCGTCGGGCTCATGTGGTATTTAATAGGAGATCCGATTGCCGGTCGGAAATCCACCACGCCCTGGTGACACCACCGCCATAGCCCCGTTAGCCCATGTACGATCGGCCATCGAGACATGGTTGACACCGTCGTACCACGTTGAGGAGGGGATGGACTTTACGACGGTAGTTTCCCTTTGCAGTTCACAAAACTATATGCTTCATTCTTATGTTGCACTGATGCAGTAATTATTGTTTAATGCCGTAATAAACAATTCACAGTTAAGCTTATTAAGCACAAAGTGCCACAGGTGGGAAAATCCATTTTTTAATATTATACATAACCGTATTGGCTATACAGATAGGCATAAACGAATATTTTTGGTTTTCAATAAAGGCAGGATTAGAGCTGGCTGCCGTAACCGCAGCTTCTTTCATCCTTACACATCTCTTCTTGCATCTGGGATTCACGCAACTTTCTGACATATAATTAAACGAACATTGGTTGCGCGGGTGGTGATTACAATTATTATAATCAAGGTTGCGATCTTGATAAAAGCACCTTACCAATAAATTACTTACATATGTTAGTATAGACTAAGAATTGTATAGTGTAGAAAAGGCAATTCATCCAGTAGACTGGTTTCGTCCTTATTGGGAACTCATCATGTACTGACTGTGATTTCCATGCAGCTTATATAATTCTTTAAATCAAGTTTGCGAGCTTAAAGTAAACACCAATCCCATTTTGTATTTAACCAGTCGTCGAACAACATAACAAAACTACCGCCAGCTGCAACGCAATCAATTATTAAATTGTATTGCTTATATATGTATATGTAGCGAAGGCTGCAAACAGTTAATGTTCGTGACTGCATAGAAATTGTGCAGCCGACATTTCCAGTCAAGTTCAATGTATGCGAGACTGCTAGAGGTGAGAACCGCATATCTAAATTTGATTCCCATATATATTCAATGCGGTTTGATCCTCGATAGTCAGTTTGCCGTCGTACACTGATGATGATCATGGAAGGTCGAAACGCGCCAATGCGTTGCTGCTGGCGGTAGTTTTGTTATCTTGTTCGAAGACTGCTTAAATACCAAATGGAGTTGGTGTTTACTTCAAGCTCGCAAACTTGACCTAAAGAATTGTTACCACCACCCGCGCAATCAATTGTTGCTTAAATTGTACAGCTTATATAATGTTTTATGACTCTTTGGGCTCATTATTGTCTATTGGAAAATTAGATAGTATATAACTGAAAATTGTGTGCAGTGTAGTGTGCGGTAGGATGGCTCAGTGGTTAGATCACCAGATTCCGAAGCAGACGTGGCAAGGTTCGAGTCCTGTCCGCGGCAAATTCTGGACAGTACATTATGAGTTCCCAATAAGGAGGAAACCGATCTACTGGATGAATTGCCTTTTCTACACTATACAATTCTTAGTCTATACTAACATATGTAAGTAATTAATGGGTCAGGGGTTTATATCAAGACCGCAACCTTGATTATAATAATTTCTGACAGAGTTAGCGTTGATATAACCGCTTTATAGTATGTCGGCACTCCACTCAAAATCAATGGCCTAATATAGCTGATTTTCTATGAATTTATCCTTGTTTTTGGCCAAATGGTTGAGTTGATGCAAGCTTGCCTGCAATTTAATAAATAGGTGGATTCTCCAGTCAAGTAAGGCCTTTTCTGCAACAGTTTGTGGTAGTATAAGCATTGTGACAGGAGGAGAATCGTGAGCTCATTGTGGTGTGTGTTTTTGCAGTTCAACAGCTGCTAAAATGCTAATTAGCTCGTGCGGTCCACGCTAAAGCAGCAAACGAGGAGCACCAACGACAGCTGTTTTGGTGCGGTTTGTTCCAGTGCTATAGCAATAGTTTCACTAACTTACTCGTGAATTTTGTGCTCAGGAGCATGGAATTTTACTTTCTGCAAACGTGGCTGACAAACATCAGAACTACAATTGAGGGTTCCATAGTTGGCATTGTATATTTACTCAGACTGTGCGTCGATGTTTGTTCGTCCATCCTGGGGATGTCAACTAAAGACTCATTTGTATTGACTAATAACTATTTGGCTATTCGTCCGCATGACTCAGCGGACAAAGCGATCGTTTCCGCGCCCTTTATATGTCGATTTTGCATGTAACCAGCGTGTTTGTAATCGTCTAACATGTCCACGATCTTATTTTGTTGGCAGTCTATTTGCGCTCTCGGTTCCGCAATGATCCGAATCATTCACATTTCCAAGTTCGCGTTGTGTGTTCGGCTTCGTGGTGGCTGGCTGGCTGGCTGTTAATTCGACCCCTCACTCTGAAGGCTTCCACGCCATTCGTACTAACCACTGGAAACGATGGCCGATCTAGCCTTCACGTTTCGCTACCTCATTTCCAGTGGCTACTATGAATGTTGTGAAAGTCTTCGGAGTGCGGGGACAAATCAGAACACAGTCACCGCGAAGCTGAACTTGACGCGTACTCGAAGATGAGGATCAATCGGATTATTGCGGAAACGAGAGTGCAAATCGACCACTCACAATCGAAACTCGTGGATGGGTTGAATGTTATGATTGCACTGCGCAACCAATAAAACATTTTTTGAATTGTGTTTGCTAGGCCTTTCAAAAGAAATGGAGGTCAGCCAGTACTTGTAGGAAAGGGTATGTAACTTTACCTTTTCTTAAACGGTAAGCTACCGAGCCTACTATCCAAATCTCGCCCGTAACATCTGTGTTTATTGCGCTTGAATAGTTATTTTCGACAACCGAAACCAGTTATCCGCGTCTCTCATAATTGCTCTCTTTTCGTCATCCATTGAAGACGCTTGTAGTTAAACTGAATCTAAGGTTTGTCATGATAAATGTTGTGACTATCCGGACTTAACAATCAGATGGATGCACCGTTTCTGGAGTTACCAGCTAGACCTACAGGTCACCAGCCCGTTAATTTTAGTGGCTACGGGCTAAATTGTGAAGTGTAAGACTTGGTTGTTTTACTTATCTATTTCCTCTCCTGTGGTGCTGAATTTGTCACATGAGTTATATTTTAAACGTCATGAACTCACTACATTACAAAAGTTCTCACAATATTTAAACAAAGTTTGGTTCTTCATAAACACCCGAACACACAAACACGCACTCACCTCACTTATATATATATCTCTCAATTACATACCTTATATATATATATATAGAGTGAGTATATATATATATATATATATATATATATATATATATATATATACACATATATATATATTCTGAATGTAGTGTTATTCCGCATTAAAGTCTTGCCTAGAATCGAAATTGTTTTTAAATAGATTGATTCATAGAAATTCAACATGGCATTACAAAACAGGAACCAGTTTTCTGGTGTTAACCTCATTATGGCTATTCTAATTGCTTTTATGTTTTTTTCTGTTGCTGGTCTAATGTTGTCTAACATTTGTCTTTGTGCTATTCATTATTTAAAAGTATAAAAATTATCTTTCTACGAAATCGGATTATTCAAATTTACTTGATCAATGTTGTGACTGACACATGAAGCATTTTTGGTTCAATTTTATCGGCGCCATTCAGCATTTCGACTCTATGCACGAAAAGATCTTGTCAGCCACGCAGTGCATCGCGAAAGTTATTTAGGCGTGAGGAAATCCACATCGCCAGTGTCTATTTGATTGTGATTTGCATGCAGCTTATATAATTCTTTAAATCAAGTTTGCGAGCTTGAAGTAAACACCAATCCCATTTTGTATTTAACCAGTCGTCGAACAACATAACTGGTTAAATACAAAATGGGATTGGTGTTTACTTCAAGCGCGCAAACTTGATTTAAAGAATTGTTATCACCACCCGCGCAATCAATTATTGTTTAAATTGTACAGCTTATATGATGTTTTATGAATCTGGGCATTTATCTACTATATAGCATGCTGATGGGAATGGCTGTGGAGTCGGACAATTTTATGATAGCGTTGCTGGCGCAAAGAACAGACATTTGCATGATTTAAAAAGAAGAGCATGTCACATGCGTTGGAAGGGTTTCTCGTGTCTGGTGTGGAATCTTTTATAAATCCAGATCAACGTTATATTTGGAGACATTTCCTCTGTCTTTTTTAATCGATTGATTATTGTAAATTAATAAATCAATACCTGCCTATAGTGAACATATTTTTCTCTCCAAGAACGTAATGTACTACGGGCTTGGTTCAGTTGCTGGCAGGCCTGGTGAACTGCCGTCCATTTCTCCCGGCGGGGGAGTACACGGACTTTTGACTGCGGGCTTAGGCGGCATTGCATCCATGGGCGGCAACTCGTCTTCACCCACTGGTCTGGCACACAGTCTGGCCATTGATCAGGGCATGTCGCCTACTCGAGCGGCGATAATGGCTTACGCAGCACAGGCCTTGGGCACTGACGCGGTGGTTGCTGGTCTGGCGGCGGCAGCGAATCGACGTAGGATGCAACAAGCAGGTGTCGCTAAGGCGGAATCAACTCAGGTTGCTTCTGATAACAAGCAGAACGGAGCTAGTAGGAGTGCGCACAGTGGAGTGTCTGCGATCAAGGTGAGCATATCCGACTTTTTTATAAAAAGTATACGAACGGTGTGAATATAAATGTGTGTACAAATAAACAAACATATCATTCTCCTCCACTGCGATTTGTAGCGTAGCGTCAGAGTCGGAACAAGACTGTTATAGTAACAATTCAAAGAGGATTGAGAAAACATAGTATTTAAACATTTCCACTTCGTAAATTATAAGAATGAACACGTTGTTGTTGATTGATAAGGTTTTCGAGATTCTCTGATAGGTCACGAGCATTTGAGTTATCCGTAGATTCACCATTTGCCTTAACATTATCAATATCGGTATCGTCATTATAGGAGGTTTGTTCATCAGCAACAACCGGTTCATTTTCACAGAGTCCCATATTAGTTCCAGCTTCATTCATCAGTGCGTCGGAGCCTTTCGGGGCTAATTGACGGATAGATACTGTATCTTCTCTTCCATCAGAAAAACGAACATGCGCATAGTTAGGATTGCAATGAATTAGTTCAACTTCTTCCACAGAGGGGTCATATTTAGAAATTCTAGCATTCTTCTTGAGTAAAACTTTGCCAGGAACAGTAAGCCAGGTTGGGAGTGTGGTACCAAAAGTCGACCTTCTATTGTGTCGAAAAAGACGCTCGTGAGGGGTTTCGTTGGTAGATGTGCACAATAATGAACGGATTGAATGTAATGCGTCCAGCAGCACGCATTCCCAGTTTTCAACTGAAAGCCTTTTTGATCTGAGAGCGAGAAGGATCGATTTCCATAAGGTACCATTCATTCTTTCTACCTGTCCATTTCCTTTGGGATTATAAGGAGTCGTTCTACTCGAAGCTATACCTTTTTCCCGAAGAAAATTTTGTACCTCGGTCGACATGAAGGAAGAACCTCTGTCTGAGTGAATGTACGAAGGCATCCCAAACATTGCGAATATTTGACACAGGTGAAGTATGACGGTGTGACTGCTAAGGTCAGGACAAGCAAATGCAAAGGGAAATCGAGAATATTCATCGATGACCGTCAGTAGATAACGATTACGAGTTGAAGGGAGAGGT
Source organism: Eudiplozoon nipponicum (assembly GCA_029291075.1). Lineage (NCBI taxonomy): Eukaryota > Metazoa > Platyhelminthes > Monogenea > Mazocraeidea > Diplozoidae > Eudiplozoon > Eudiplozoon nipponicum. The sequence goes on along the minus strand of JAQBSW010001879.1, from coordinate 101,562 downwards.
CCTTTAAAATCCACTGATAACCGCTCAAACGGTTGGGTAGCTTTGATTAATTGGCCTTGAATTGCCGAAGGAAATCTGGGCTTGATTTCAGAGCACACTTCACAACTCAAGGTCATTTTTCGAATTTCATCAATAGAGTATGGTAAATTAAGAGATTTCACAAAGTGGAGCATACGAGAAATTCCAGGATGACAAAGAGAATCATGTATTTGTTTTAAATCCAGTCCATTTAGAAGTGCACCACAACTGGATCGACTTAGTGCATTTGCTGCTTTGTTATCTTTTCCGGGTCTATAGACAACATCGAAGCTGTAAGGTGATAATTCCATTTTCCAACGCAAAATTTTAGCGTTCTTCTTTCTTCCTCGATTTTAATTGCCAAAAATAAAGGAAACAGATCTTTGATCAGTGACAAGTTTGAAATGATTACCCAAAAGTAAATGCCTCCATTTTCGAATAGCTTCAACCACGGCATAGGCTTCTTTTTCAACAGCTGAGTGATGTTTTTCAGATGGCGTCAACGTCCGAGAGAAAAACGCCACAGGTCTTCCATCTTGGTTCAAAGTGGCAGCAATAGCTACGTCCGAAGCATCAGTTTCGACGACAAATGGAATATCACAACGAATAGAAGCTAAAGTTGCTACGGCTAATTCTTTTTTAAGATCATCGAAATTTTGTTTCACAGAGACGGGCAAAGGAAAAGTTCGATTATGAACGAGTGAGTGAATTTTATCGGAGAAGTTGGAGATCCACGGCGAATAATAAGCGAAACATCCCACAATTCTTTGTTGCGATTGCACATTCGACGGTGGTGGGAGATCTTGTAAAGGCTTTAATCGGTCAGAATCAGGTTTAATTTTTCCATTCGATATTTGAAAACCAAGGAGAGTAATTTCTTTAGCTGCGAAAATGATCTTTGATTCATTTAAGGTCAATCCATATTTTTTAGCGGCATTAAGAAATTTGTTGAGATTTGTTTCGTGTTCAAGCGTATCTCTCCTGCAAACTGTCACATTGTCCACATAGACAAATGTATCTGTGAGATGTTCCTGTGCGATTATATGATCCATAGTTCTTTGGAAACATGAGACACCATTCGTCACTCCGAAGGGAATGCGACGGAATTGAAACAAGCGTCCACACGCTTCGAAAGCAGTAAATACCTTTTCATGTTCTTGGATAGGTATCTGGTGGTAAGCGCTTTTGAGATCCAAAGTGCTGAATATATGATATTTTGAAATGGTTTCAGCCATTTGGTCTATTTTCGGCAAAGGATATGCGTCTAAGAGTGTGAATTTGTTGACCGTTTGGCTGTAGTCCACAACCATACGTTTCTTGTGATTCTCATTCGATACCACGAGAACTTGTGCTCTCCACGGGGATGTTGAAGGTTCGATAATGCCATCAGAAACTAATCTGTTTATTTCATCCCGGATAAATATTTCATCCATTCGATTGTACCTTCTTGATTTCGTAGCAATAGGCCTCCAGTTAGCAGTTAAATGGTGGAAAAGAGGCGGGGACGTAACAGATGCAGGTTTCAGTAAACAGACGGTGAATGACGATTTATGACCACCAAAAGAGATATTTACACTTTTATGCAATCCAAGGAAGTCATGACCGAGGAGTACGTCAGTACAAAGATCAGAAAGTATAGATAGCTTGATATTTTTATAAACACATGATTTGTATTGAATCGACACAAAACAATGGCCTTTGGTATGACTCGATAATGAGCTAGACGCCATGGTTATTGTTTCTCGTGAGGAGTGAATTTTCCAATTATTTTTCAAAACGAAGGCTTCTGAAACATAACTAAAGGAACTGCCTGTATCAACGAGAGCATGACAATTTATGTTATTGACCTCTAGATTTATTAAACATTTGGTGAGACAATCAGGAGCAGCAGCTAATACAGTTGCAGATATGGTAGGATGAAGCGTCGAAACCACTGGGCGGTGATTCTTAGAGCGGCATACCTTTTGAAAATGTCCTTTGTTTCCACAACTTTTACAGAAGGCGTTTCTGGCCGGACATTTCCATCTTAAATGATAATCGTACCCACAAAGTCACATTTTTGTTTAACAGCAGCAACAAGATTATCTGTAGATTTATCGGAGGTTGATGAAGGACTGAGTGGCTGAACCGTTGCAGTGTGTGCAGAATTCAAACAGTTTTGATATGATAATGATTGCTTTTCCGCCATTTCGAGACCACGTGCTTGATCAAAAGCCGCTTGAAAATTAAGTGAGTTGTGTTCTAAGAGACGTTGTCTGATTGAATTGGACTGGATTCCATTAATGAAGGCATCGCGCAGAGCATCGTCTCGATTTTCCTCGGCCGTAGTTGGTTTGAAATTGCACTCCCTAGCTAACGATTTCAGAATCTGAACAAATTGATCCAATGTTTGCCATTTTCTTGTTTAGTAGTCGCGAGTATATGACGAACAAAGACTTCATTTTTCGGTCTGACATAGAGATTCATTAGAGTTTTGATAGCATGATCATATGTATCACAGTCAACGATGTGTTCATATACGTTAGGAGAGACGTAGGAAATAAGAGTCTAATTTATCCGGATTCATGGATTCGACTGATTTCAGGAGACCACAGAATGTACGATACCAATGATTCCATTGTTTTGCTGCATCTGGTGCACTAGGTTTAACATCAAATCTTTCTGGTTTGAGTAGGCGTTCCATTATTGGATTATATGATGAATAAATTGTTCTGAATCACAGTAACAAGCACAGCAAACGGGCAGATTGAGTCTGAAACTAGAAGAAAGAGTTGCCTAAAATATTAGGCTTTATTCATCATATAATGCAGATATAGATGCTAAAAGACAAAGCAAAACATGTTAGTATACGAACGGTGTGAATATAAATGTGTGTACAAATAAACAATCATATCAGTTCTCCCTGGCGATAAACTAGTCGATCTTGACTATGCGGACGATATCGTATTATTATACGACACTCAGGTATAAAATTCGCACCCTCTAAATATAAGGTACTTTTACAGGATCACCCACCACTCACTCCAACGTTGCGACTGCATTATGAAGATCTAGACGTAGTCCACATAGTCTATCAATAATGTAGGCAATATGTCCGACGAGGTAAGAGTACGGATCACGAAAGCTAGAGTAGCTTTCTCGAACCCTCGTCATTTTTGGAGAAACGCGAATATTTCACTCTGCCTTAAAGGTCGTGTTTACAATGCATCTGTACGCGCAGTCCTACTATACGCTAGTGAAACTTGGCCTCTTAGTGTTGATTTGAGATGCTTGCAGGCATTCGATCATCGTTGTTTGAGAAGTATAGCACATGTTGGTTACCAACAACGAATAACTAACGTTGACATCCGTAGACGTATTTTTGGATCTGATGATAAGAGCTCGTCGTCAGAAAAACAAATAAGGCTCCACCAACTTCGTTGGCTCGGACACGTTTTGCATATGCCCTCATTTCGATTGCCTAATAGAGCTCTGTTCTCTCATCCGGCACCAAATTGGCGTAAGAAACAAGGTGAGCAGATTTTGACATGGTAGAAACAATTGAAGTCACTTACATCCAAATTGGATAGTATAGGACCCACTCGTCCACCAGGATGAGGTCCTCGTGCGCAACAGTTTCTAGTCAGAAACACTTAGCGATGTCATCGAATCGAGCTCAGTGGCGATTTTGTTGCAGATGTCTAGTAGAATCATCTTCGTAACTTTCTTTTCTTAGTAGGGACAAGTTAGTTGCGAGGTTTAGTTTGTTTATGACGTGATACAGTCAAATCCACAAGGAAGCTGTATAGCTGATGTCGCCTTGCCCGAAGGCTAACTTGGCCATAATGGTGTTTGTGGAGGGGTTTATTTTGTCTCATTTCTGTGAGTTATCCTGATAAATTTACTCATAGTAGCAAGGTATTCCTTCTCTCTCTGCCTCTTTCTCTCAATCGTAAATCTCACTAATAATTTGTCTAAATTAACATATACTTTTTTCACTCCTTATGGTTATATGACAGTGAAACAGTCACTTGATTTTTGTATGGCTGGACATGATGATGATGATGATGATGATGATGATGATGATGATGATGATGATGATGATGATGATGATGATGATGATGATGATGATGATGATGGTTGGAACTTCAGGCCTAAATTAATTTCATATAGGCTCCACCTGAAGGAAAGGCTAACCAAAAACATAAGTTGGTATATTTCTGGATATTGTGTCTAATATGCTTTTGGAGTAGCGCAGTGGAGGAGTGAAAAACAATGAAACAATTGTGACCCGGTTTCAGAAATTTCTATCAAGTGTTTCATGAGTTCCAAATAATAGCGAAATCGTGTAGTTAGTGAATTCTTTGTTGCATAGAACTACTATATATCCAATTGTATTTTATGTATTGCGTACCTAATTACAAATTAGTTCATATAGGACCACAATCACATACGAAAGTCTTGCTTACTGCCGATTTATGTATTGGGGTCGATACTGTGCTACTTACCCATTGTATATTTCGTTAAGATATATGAAACCTGGAGACAGTTCATAATTGGATTTAATTCTATTTTTTGAAATCTGGCATATCCCGAAATCCATTGTATTGCTACAGTGTGTAGGCTCGTTATCTGGAAAAACAGTGTCGATAACTTTTAAGGAATCAATATATATCTTATGTGGTGAGCTGGCTCTGAATTTGCATTACCGAAGACTGAGTTCAACTATATTTTTACTTGAATATAAATTCGTGTAAGCGATTGTACCGTCCAACCACCTAATATTTCTTGACCGAATATATATTGGTTATAGGGTATAATACCGGCCCCTACTGATGAGTCGCCAGTAAACACCAATATCGTGAGCATAAAATTATATCTTCGCTCATACTGTATTTCAGCTAGTTTTTTACTGGGTACATTGTATAATACGTAATTACAACAGTAAAATGACCTCTATTTACTGACGCTAAATTGCTATATATTCATTAGTCTTACACAAATAGATGATTTTAAGAGTAAATATTAAAGAAGATTTTAAAAACTTTAAACTCAAATTAAGCCAAAACTAATTTAACAGAAGCAAATATTTTTTTACCTCCAAATGATTTATGAAGAAGAGGATTTAATTCAGATGGAATTACTTACCTAAGTAACACATAAATAAGACAATCCTGACCTTTAAAACCATTAGGAGAAAGTCAGACTTGGGACAGCGACATCGTTAATGTAGCTTCCTCCAAAGTGGCTAGTTTGCACTTCAGATTTAATGGGATTCAAAATTGGCTAACCAAAAATGTCAGTTATATACCTAAAAGTTGTGTGGTTGTGACATGAGTGATGCATTGGATATATGCCATATTCTGATACTGATATGCCTCGGTCAGAACCCTGGTGGCAGCAAATTTCGTAACCGTTTTACTAGCTTAATTGCCTTTGCTACATTATACAATGTTAATTTGGTACGTACGATGTGTGTGGGCTAGATATTTTTAATGTGACCAAAATATAAATTGCAATGCGTTTAAAAGATACGTTTTTCGATATTGATCACGTCAGCAGTCTACTACAAGAAAGACGCATAGAAAGCTTATAATTATATAATTGAAATTTATCCGTGCTAAGCTGGTTTGGTGGCATAGGAGGTGAATTGCGCGACTGAAAATATGTGTTCGTGTTTAGATCCCGGCTGCATCAATCCTAGCTGCTATTAATGATTGCCAAATAAGAATCAAAATTTGGAAATTCGATTTCACCTTTTATGCGTAATATATATTGATTTGAAGTATAATGACAGAATTTCGATTATATGTATATTGTCAGTATAAAATTCATCGTCTTTATTGGGAAAGGAAAATTTGTCAGTATGGTAAGCGTTTTTGTGCTGCTTTGATATATAATTTATCGTATATGATTTGAAACATTATGTGCTCAATATATTAGTTATTTGAAACATTCTGTTGATTAGCAGTTATTTTTTCTGTTGTGCAGCACTCGAGTGGTCTAGATTCGCTTCAGTTTAGCCCACATCATCATCAACAACAGCAACATTCGCAACATCATGCTCCGCTTACTGGTACCCATTTACAACAACCAGGCCACCACCCTCAGCACCATCCGGCTCATGCACAGTTAGCTGCCCCGCAGCAGCATCATGCCGCAGCTGTGGCAGCCGCGGCTGCTGCCGCTGCTCATCAACAACAGCACCTTTCGCACCAACAACCACATCAGCATCAACTGTCTGCAGGAGCTACATCGAATACTCATGCTATTGGAACTAGTAGTGCCAGCGGTAATGCTTCAGTGAATGCAGCTGCAACTGCTATGTTAATGAGCCTATCGCAACAGCATCACCATCATCAGGGTGCCGTGGTGAACAGCTCCACTGGTCCGGGAGGACAACCTGTGGGACATCAGTTACAAGCACAATCAGCTGGAGGAAGTTCAGCTGGGCCAAGTCGTGGCCATCCTCATCATCACTCAACGTACCGTTAGGCTAAATGAGAAATTGATTTGACTATTTACGATCAACATATTTTGAGTGTCTGTTTTGGAAGCAGTGTATCTGTAGGCCATTAATTCGTATGATTCTAATGATTAAGCTAATTTTTGAACTTGTCTATATCTGCTTAGTTTGTGATAGAAACTTTTGATACTGCCTTTAATTATTTTATATGTGTATTTTCTTTTTATTTTTCCATTCTTTTAGAGAAAAATTCTATGCTTATGTACTTATGTTTAGCTTGTTTTGTTGGTATCTTTCTCCTCGTGGATTGTTTATTTAGGCCAAAAGACTAAACCTTATTTACACGAACAACAGAATAACCTTATTGGTGCAATGCACTAAATGATCAAGCTATGTTGGATTAATGATTGAATGCGAAATTAAGAAAGAAAAATGTATGCTCATGATCAAATTTGTAACTGCCTGGCACACATGCATACATACCTATATAGTTAATTGTTCATAATTGGCAGTAAGGTACTGACTTGAAAATGTTATTCATGAATTACAATTACATGTTCTGAAACATCTTTATTGGAAAAAAACTGTGGCTCAATGTTATGCATCAGTTTGTTAAGACTAGCCTTGTTATCTACCATTCCGTATACATAATTTGAATAATTTTCGCAGTGAAAAAAGCAATTATAGTGCGGTGATTTGTAAAAATAACAAAATTTTAATTGTTATACACGACAGGGTATTGATTAGCTCCTAGATCCTAATCGTGCGCAAAGTGATGATTATGTCTACTGTTCACGTTTTCATTCAATGAGTTTCGAGATGTTCTTCTAACCCTTTGTCATGGAACTACAAAATTGCCAAGCTTTGAAATAAAATGAACAAACGCGAAACTAAATTTAAAATTTTTTGTTATGTCGTCTGTTTGTTTGAGAACATTTGCATTACAAAACATTTTCTGCTATGAATGATGTAGCCTGTCAAAATTGTTCCACTTAGTTTCATTGTTTTGGATTATTGGGCTCGCCCACTGCTTTGTACGTTCACCAGCCACCCATTTAACAGTATCTTTTCGTCAAAATATAGTTGCTGCCTGAATTACTGTTATCTTCTGTTTGTTTTAAAAAAATGGTTTGATACATCTTTCATATGCTACCTTTTTCGCGAGGTGGTCAACTGGTTTTATGTTATTTTCTATTTGTATTATTTCGGATGTATTATTTGTTCCTCTATTAGATTGTTCCACACACAAATATCCGAAATGTTGCGAAAATAATGAACTACAAAATGAAAAAGATTCTTATAGATATAATTAAAAAATGCGTCATGTTGGGAAACATTTTTTGACTTCATATAAAAATTTACATTAACTTCGATCTAAACCGGTTTGTTGTTTATCAATTTTCTTAGCATCCATTTTAGTAGTTTTAGTCTAGATATGCTTCTAGCTGTAAATTATTATTTTTATTTCTGTGCGAAGAACTGCTTATTCTAAATTATGAGCTTTCACTGTTCAGACGAAAGTTTTGCCATCGTCTGTTGTCGGCCAAATGGTAATAAACTATGCGGATAACTTTATCCGATTAATACCTCAGTTTATTTTGGTTGTTTGCCTTTTAGAAAATGAAATTACAACGCATTCCTAAGGATGAATGCATTACTATAACACTTATTTATCTTTATTGTTATTATTAGTAGCAGTAGTAGTACGCAGACATATTTGGCTTGATTTATATTGATGTTACTGGCTCTACAACTCGTTTATAATTTTACTGTGCTCACATACGTTTTGATTTAAACTTTATCTGGTGGGTTTTGTGCGTACGTGGTGAAGCTACTGTAGTCAAGTTTTTCAGCATTGTAATTGTAAACGTTTTACTACCTGAGGAACGTTGTATGTAGTAAATGTGGATTCAACATTGTAACAGTTTAGCGTTTGATGGGCTAAGTTTCTAGAACGAACATTTCGCATTAAAACGTCAGTAATTGGCTTTTGTTTTACTGTACTCGTTAATTGTGAAGGGGCCCATTAATTTTGAAATAAATAAAGGCTGTTTGATATGAATGCATTTCTATGGAAAATTGGCGGTGTATCAATCCATCTGGGATATCTATTTTCAACTGCCTTCATCGAGTAGAATAAATAAGGTTATCTACTGGATATCAATTTGCAAAACATTATACATACACACAATTGAATTTAGTTTTTACATTTCACCTGGCCTCATTGTTGAATTATTGTTTACTTTGTCTAAAATGTTAGTTTGTGCCACACTGAATTTTTTAAATCTAAATTTTGTTCTTTGCACTATGTATATCTTATTGCTCGTACCAAAATATATATAAATAATATATATATATATATAATTGCTTACGTCAGGAAGGGCAATTCATTAAGTAGATCGGTTTTGTTCTTATTTGGGACTATCCAAAGACTTGCCAAAATTTGCCGCGACCCGGGGCTGGAACTGGGACATTCTGGAAGGTATCTAGCGAGTTCTCAAACGTTCGCAACCTCTACAGGTTGAATTGCGTATGTATCCTTAAGCTGCGACTTAGTTTATACTAACATCAAAATCTTAACATGTGTTTATAGGTAATCATGCTTATGTTTGCATGCCAGTTCACATTTCGACACTGAATTAACATCTAAATGATAGATCTGTTTTCATGGCTCGAAATTTTTCCAACAAAATTGTACATAATAAATCTGCTATTCTTTTAACGTGACAATTATATTCTTATGAAATTTATTTTTAACATGGCAACAGTCGTGATGTGAATTGAAATGTATAATCGGCTTACTACGTTTTTCTCGGATTTTGTTCTGTATTGAGCATTTATGATTCTCCACGATTTTATTTCCGCTTAATGATGGTCTAATTTGGTTAATTCAATCTAAATCTAACTTATTAGTTCCAGTTGTAGCATTTATCAGATTCTGTTTGTGTGTGTGCGCTATTGATCTATTTTAATATTGTCTTGGAGGAAAGTTGTATTAAAGCGGTATTTGTATTGCTAACAATTCAGTTTGTTTAAATTTTATAATAAAATAGTTTTGCACTTTTTTATTCCTAACTTTACCTTTTCGTCATGTTCTTTATTCAATGTAACGTTCCAGTGTGGACTCATTAAAATATCAATTTTTATGAAAACTACTATCGGTTCGTGATTTGTCCTCGAAATAGATTGCGTATATCATTGTTTTTGCACACCTTTATTTCTCTGCTTTTCATGTTCATTTTACACGTTGGCCTATGCATGACTAATTTGAGATATCGAATTTCATCCTCACAGTGATTTTTTGTCTTCTTACTCGATCAAGGCTGTGCAATCTCACTGCGTGTTTTCCATCCACCGAAAGAATGGTTCTTAGGCATCAACGAGTTGTTGGTTATTTACTTTTTGCGTTATTGTTACTTTTTTCAATTCTGGTGAGCATTTAATTAGTGCAGATCTCTGGCATACATTTCTTCGTTTCAGATTAATCGTTTATTCGCAATTAGCTAACCATTCCCGGTATCTACATAATCATTAATGCAATTGATTAATCGCGATTTTAGGCATCCTCTACGTTCTAGTTGATCGAATGTGTAAGCTTTCTTCTGTCGGCATCATTCAAATGTTATGTTGAGTGTAACCGATGTTTTGAATACAATTTTCAAAAAAATAAATAAAATATCTGACCAAATCAAGTTTCGTCGTTTTCTATTGAATTTGTTAATGTGGATAGTTATTCATGTCTCTCAGAAACTGGTCATTTGTACTGTAATTTCGTATTGGACCAGTTTTCGTCAAACTGTGCATTACGATACGAAAAACTTGTTGTCTTATTTATTTATTTATCTGTTTCTTTGTCATGATCACAAGTACTTGTCTGTGCATATTTTTGACAAAGGCTGTGTTATATTAGTTTCCTTAATTTTCTAGTTCTTAGTCAAGCCTAGATGAAATAAAGTTGTGCGATTCGAACTAATTGCAATTTGGCTCGAGGCTGGATTGAACCAATTAATAAGCGTCTCGTTTTAGTTTCGCCGTTTCATAGCCATCTCGTTATTATCATCATCATAACCACAAATATCACTTTAAAGCTTGTGATTGGCTGCTGCGTGACAAAGAAAAATACCAAAATTATGTTATAAAAATGACTAAATAATTTAAATCGTTAAATTGTAAAGTAAGAATGATTTATTGCGAAGTGAGCAAAGCGTAGATGTAGAGGCCTAATTGTACATCAGAATCATCACTGACAGCGACATTGATGCTTTTTTGACATGTGAGAATGAGAAAAATTAAATTAAATTTAAAAAATGCTAGTGCCGAGTAATTTCTGGAGGAGACCTTTGTAGTTCAGAGACGAGACCACCTACACCCTTACGCAGCACCATTATGGTCAAGCAAGCTTTAAGATAATGTGACATCGACAGTACAGATTTCTGATGCTTTTGCTTAAAACGCTATATTGTCAAACATTACATCATTATTTACAACTTCTGTTCTTTTTTGCATGTGAAATTGAAGTAGGTATTTAAATTCGCTAAACACACAATCTGCAGGTTTAATTCCCACGTAAAGAGCTTGCCTTTATCATTTTCATATATATGAAGAAAAAAAATATTCTGCCGTAAATCTTCAGTACAGTTTCACTTCAACAATTGGGTTGGCGTCGACAGTTTGGGAAGGCTAGTTGGAACTTTAGTTTTTGAGAGATGCAACTCTGGTTGCTACATGAAGGAAAATATTGCAATAAACGTAAGTCAGTATCTAAATGAAAATTCCGTGCGAAATACAGCAGAAGTGGTGCAATGGAAAGTCTCTGAATCCTAAGCAAATGATAATACAGTACGATAATAATGTGCATCACGGTTGGCGCGATGGATAGAATTCCAGACCGAGGCAAATTGGTTCCGGTTCGAGTCCAATCGGCAAATACTGCACAGTACTTGACGAGTTACAAATAAAAATGGTACTTTAATATACGGATTACTATTTATACATTATACAATACTTGGTTTATACTGACAAATGTATATACAACTGGACTCGTGTTTATATCAACCTCAACACCTTGATTTAAATTGTTTTTATCAGCCGCGACGTCATTGATTGTTTTTTTATACTACTAGCATGGTCTTTATTCTAAAATGACAGAGTGGAAGTGACATTTTGTAACTTTAGGCTGAAAGGCCCGCTACACAGACACTACCTGAGAGAAAGGTTAGCAAGAAATTAAAGTTACTAAATACCTAAGGATTGCATGTATTGCACAGCGTGGTTGACGCAATGGATAACCTTAGACTGATGTAAATGTTCGCCGTCCTCATTGAATTATGGACAATTGTTGAAGAGTTCTCAATGGGAATGAAATCGGTCAACTGTGCGATTTCTTTTTGCGGCTTAGACAATGTTTAGTTTATATATATATATATATATATATATATATATATATATATATATATAGTTATCTTTTGCATATTTGCTAATAGAATCTGGCGCCAACCATCGGGAATTTAAGGCCTTACTATCGGACCGCTTGAGGCAGCTTTTAGCCCAATATGCTTTTAATAGCAGAAAATGTGCTCTGTAACTGCATTAAATGCATATGAGATACCATGTGTATACGTAGTAAAAATTAGTATGCAGCCTATAGTTCTGCTCTAAATCGCTAAACAACTGGTCAATGGATGAACTTATAATAGAATTGTTGTTTATATTCAGCTCGCAACTTTGTTATCATCGCCCGCGCCCATCAACGAACATATAACCATTACTTTTAGCTAGGCGAATTACAAAGCCAACTCGCTTTGTTGACGACTTCTTTATGGCTTATACTGTACAGATTATTTAACTGATGGCATCTCGCTATGAAGATTATAGTGTCAGTAATGATCTTCCTGGTCATCACTAAGCGAGGTTCTATGCTACCAAAAAGTTTCCAATTAATTTTTGCAAGAAAATTAAATAAATATTGGTTGCGCGGGCAGTGATAACAATTATTTAAATCATGGTTGCGATCTTCACATAAAAAATCGTCCGGTAGACTGGTTTCGTCCTTATTGTGAACTCGAGAAAGTCTGTATCGGAATATATGGCTCTGAACACCGAGCCAATCAGCCGCACACTACACTTGCTTCGGTAATATACCAACTAATGTTTGGTGATATGCCTTTCCTTTAGGTGGTGCCTAAAGTTCCAATTAACCACCCCAATCCGTCTTTAGAGAATACCAGTCTCATTATGTACAAAGATTGTTCAGTATTGACCAAACATTGTATTTTGTAGAAAAGGCAGTTCATCCAATAGTTTCGTCCTTATTGGCTAACCAAAAAACAGTATTTAACTGAAAATTGTGTGTAGTGTGCGGCAGGGTGGCGCAGTGGTTAGAGCAAGGGAATCCGAAGCAGACGTGCCCTGACCGCTGTAAATTATGGACAGTACGTGATGAGTACCCAATAAGAATGAAACCTGTCTGCTGGATGAATTGCCTTTTCTACACTACAATTCTTAGAACTGACAAATCCCTGTACATAACAGGGCAGGTGCTTATATCAAGATCGCCATCTTCATTTAAATAGTTGTTATCACCGCCCGTTGAACTAATGTTCATTTAATTATATAAATGTTCAATTCAATACCACACACATGTAGCGTGGTTTCTGTTCAATAATGACAGATTTTGGGTGATTAATTGGCTCCAATGGTTAGAGCAACAGACACTAGCAGACGTGCCGAGATTCGAGCGTTGTCAGCGGCAAATTCTGGACGAAACTGGTTTACTGGATAAATTGCCTTTTCTACACTATAAAATGCTTAGCTTATACCGACATATGTAAATAATAAATGGGTCAGGTGCTTATATCAAGACCGCAACCTTGATTATAATAATTGTTATCACCACCCGCGCAACCAATGTTCGTTTAATTATCAGTATAAGAGTTGCATAATGTAGAATAGGCAATTCATTCAGCAGACCGGTTTTGTCCTTATTGGGATCTCATCACGTACTGGCCAGAATTTGCCGCGGACAGGGCTTCGAACCTGGGTACGTCCGCTTCGGAATCTGGTGCTCTTACCACTGAACCACTCTGCCGCACACTTCACACACTTTTCAATTATGGACTAACTAATGTAACTTGGTTAGTCTATTTTTCTTTTAGGTAGAGCTCATATGGCATCGATTTATACTCAAAGTTTCAATTAACCATCCCCAAACTATCATTACTGAACAGACACCACACTACATGGGGAATTGGTATTAAAATGAACATTTAAATAATTTAATGCATATTGGTTGTGCGGGCGATGATTAAAATTACTAAAATCAAGGTTGCGATCTTGATATAAACACCTATTCCATTAAGTACATGCATTTATCAGTCCGCGGCAAACTCTGGCCAGTAAATGATGAGTTACCAATGAGCAGGAAACCGATCTACTGGATGAATTGCCTTTTCTACACTATACAATTCTAAGTTTATACTGACATATGTAAGTAATTAATGGATCACGTGTTTATATCAAGACCGCAACCTTGATTATAATAATTGTTATCACCACCCGCGCAACCAATGTTCGTTTAATTATCAGTATAAGAGGTGTATAATGTAGAAAAGGCAATTCATCCAGTAGACCGGTTTTGTCCTTATTGGGATCTCATTACGTACTGGCCAGAATTTGCCGCGGACAGGGCTCGAACCTGGGTACGTCCGCTCCGGAATCTGGTGCTCTAACCACTGAACTACTTTGCCGCACACTTCACACACTTTTCAGTTATGGACTAACTAATGTAACTTGGTTAGTCTATTTTTCTTTTAGGTAGAGCTCATATGGCATCCATTTATACTCAAAGTTTCAATTAACCATCCCCAAACTATCATTACTGAACAGACACCACACTACATGGGGAATTGGTATTAAAATGAACATTTAAATAATTAAATGAATATTGGTTGCGCGGGCGGTGATAAAAATTACTAAAATCAAGGTTGCGATCTTGATATAAACACCTGTTCCATTAAGTACATGCATTTATCAGTCCGCGGCAAATTCTGGCCAGTACATGATGAGTTACCAATGAGGACGAAACCGGTCTACTGGATGAATTGCCTTTTCTACACTATACAATTCTTAGTTTATACTGACAAAATGTAAGTACTTAATGGGTCAATTTTTTATATCAAGTCCGCAACCTGGATTATAATAACTCTTAACTTTGTTTGTCTTGCTTTTACTCAATGTAGATTGCTTCTTTTTCTTAACGCCTTGTGATATATCATCGCTTTCCTTTTTAATGTGTCCGCAATTACTGGGTGTGTAATATTTTTCGGCGGCAATGTTACTTTTGAAGGCCTGTTTTTTATGTTTTTGTTCCAGTCCAATTTAATTTCTTTTTGAATAACTTTCTGTACGTTTAAGCAAGGGTAACGGTTATTAATTGCGATAGCTTCAAAATCCAGAATCATTTTTTCCAATTTGCCCTGTACAGAACTGAAAAATTATTACCACTGACAACTTGACCTTTGACTATTACGTGTTTACAATTCGCTGACTTTTTGTGCAGGAGCTGCACCACATTTTATTAGCAAATTTTGGGGAGATGCTGATTTATTCTAGTTTTGAGCCTTTTTTTCCGCCGATGTATTGAGCGTTGCAGGTACATTGAAATTTTTATACACATAATCTTTTTTACATCATTAGTTCACATAAGTTTTTTTAGTGTTGAATACAACTCCTACATGTATTTGTAATTGTGCATTAGATGTTGTGTACCTAGTAATAAATTAATACCGTCCTGTTCTCCCACATTCCTCACCAAAATACACAGTTTGTAAAAGACTTAATACCGGCTACTACTGACGAGTTGCCAGTAGGCACGAAACTAATGTGCACGGGACTATAATTTCCGTTCATACTGTCTTTGGCCTGTCCTTCTGGTAATATTTAAACTAATTGGTTAATAGATGCGCGACACCGAATACACAATAGCATATGTATTAGTTCTCCGCCACAAAAAGTATCTAAGCTGATTATATGTCTAATAGATTTAATTATGCAGATTTTAAGTTAGGTTTTATCTACTAATCAGGATGCAAATCAAAGTCTCGTCAAATGTTAAAAGTGGTAGAAACTGTATTTTGCATCCGTTAAAAGCGACACATCAGAGTAAATCATAGAACAACTCCACTTCCCTATTCTTGTAAAATATTAGCAATTTTACAGCAATGTGACTTCCATTTTTACTTGGATACAAATCCTTGATTTTATTGAACATAAATTTACTCTTGATTAGTTAACAACTTTTGAGGCATTTAATGTGTGTTCACGGGCCGCTTAAAGCGTGCGGAATTTGCCAAGTATGACTATTCAACAACTTAAGCTATAATTGATTGCGCAAGTGATGGTAACAATTCTTAAAATCAAGTTTGCCAGTTCGAAGTAAACACCAATCCTATTGGATTTGACCAGTCGACGAACAACATAACAAAACTACCACCAGTTTTAGTATTTTTATGTTGTTCGTCGACTGGTTAAATAAAATGGGATGGTGTTTACTTCAACAACTTGTTAGTTTGGAGAATTTCCGCAAAATTCACCGTATTGATTTTTGGCTTTTGATTAAATTTCAAATTATAATTTTCTGTGCTGTGATTTCGTTAATATTACTTGTGCGTGTGGGCAAAATACCAGAACCGATCAAAAAAGAATTTTTTTCCATAGAGCTGCATTAAGCAATTACCTTTAATGAGACACTTAAGATTTAATTATTACTTTCTATGCTATGACATTGATTCAATGAGGCGACGCATACACAAACTACCTTGCATGCAGCAATAAAAGCGTTTAGCAAATAAACTGTGATTTCCATTCACACCAGTCATATCGCATTTCCACCTAAATGAGATGCTGCCTTTTTAGGACTAAAGGTATACAGAATTTCTCTGAATTCACGTAAAATTACTTGCGGAATTCGATGTATGTGGACATACTGCCAAAATTTTAAAAAATATTATTTTTCAACTTGCAAATTTCTATTCCGTTGGTCAATTGCAAAAACTAATACCGATGCCTGTAAAAATTTCCAGAAAACCTCATTTGAATGTATAATTTCATCATTTATATTTAAACTTACTTAACTTACTCGCGTAGGTAACCTATAGAGTGTAAATCGTATTGATGAAACTGGACATTGCGTTTCACCTTTTCTGTATACTATTTATATGTTCTCTCTTTTAGTAGGTAATTTTATTAATTTTCATTGATGACCATTATTTATTCTATTCTTTTATTTTAGTTTAGTTTACAATTTTAATAACTCTTGAGTATTTATTCTGGCTTGATTTTGTGACTGATTTAGTTAAATTTTCTTTCACACTTTTAAAACACTAATATCATTTGTCAATATTTCACTTAAAAAATTATTCTGACATGCGCAGAGAAGAATTGACATTCATCATTGTCATTCCACTTGCTTAAATGTATACATGCATGCAATTTAATCTAACTTAAAACATCCAATTAAAAACATAAACTGAGGCATATATGACAAACGCTTGCCTTATAAAAGTTCAGCTATTATTGTAAGATCCGCCTGAAAGTATAAATGAAGCCGCTTGGACGAAATTTAAACTTGTCTTAATACTCGTCAATTTTGTGGCATCATGAGCTTCCCGTTGACAAAGGCGCCCCGATAATGGTCCCAAAACATTCGATATGCAAATGTTGGCAGTGAAAGTAAAGCTCTTGTATTGTACGGCAACGAGCAGTTATTTTAAACAACATCAATATTTAGATACTCTATTTGTAAAGAACTAATATATTTGGAAATATGCATTAGGTGTTGTGCACCTAGTATCAAATTAATTCAAATAGGATTTATAAGAATAAACCAAAGTCAACATGAAGAGAAAGTATAATATCATGTTCACATGCGTTCAGCTCGTAGCCATCGAGATTCCTGCCCGACGACCATTGGGCACAAGCTAGAAAGCTCGGGAATGGTATCATGAACCATGCCGGGTCTAAAGGGACACAGCTATCGTCCCGTTTAATGTGAAGCCTCGGGTTTGGTCTGACTACGCAGTAATACATAGTGTTAAATGTGCAGTGGCTGAATGAGAACAAGAGTGCCAGACGCAAAGGGCAAGTTTCGACTGCTGATGGAAACTTTGACCACCGGCATTGCACAGATAGTGCTAATCAGTCTTGATTGCCAGACTATCTAGGAGAAGGAAAACTCCGAGTAAAAACCATCCTCGCTATGTATGAGCGACCTACTGTTCTTTAACAGTTCACATATAACTATGAACGATACAAATTATAATGTTTACATATCGCATCGGCCGTCACGCCGTATAAAAACGTTTTTCTTATTTCGTGCTGGGTGGATAAGCGAAAGAAGGCTACTGTAGGCACCATCATCTTCGATTCTGACTCCTTTCCTTCGCGTTTCTCTTCTCAGTTTAACAATAACGCTCTTTTAGACACTATGAATATGGTTGGTGTTGATCATATCATTGAGCCCAATATTGGATTGCCAAATGTCAAAAATATGTTTGATAGGCTATCATTAATTAAACCTTATTTAGGATTTAACATTGACGCATCTAGTGTGCAAACATTAAAAGAACAAGAAACTCTAGCATGTAAGTTGGACAATTTGGAACTCGAAGTATGTTGCGTATCTGAAACCAGAATACAGGATCCTACGTACAATACGGAGCAGGGTGTACAATCCTTATCTACGCGTTATTGACTTGGAACCTCTGGTTCCACGGAATATTCTGAAGCCGGTTTATGGGCGGTCGTTGTTGTCCTTAGCACACAAGCTGAAGTTTGCTCAATTGAATGTATCTTGTTAGAAATATAAATAAGGCACCATCAACTTCGTTGGCTCGGTAACCTTTTGCGCATGCCTTCAATTAGATTGCTTAGTAGAGCTTTGTTCTCTCATCTAGCGCCAGATTGGCGTAAAAAACAAGGTTGGCAGATTTTGACACGGCAAAAGCAGTTGTAGTCACTTACATCCAAATTGGGTAGTATAGGACCCAGTTGTCTGCCAGGATGGAGTCAATATGCCCATCGTAGTTCTTGGTTAGAAACCCTGCACGATATGGCCTCGAATCGAAATCAATGGTGAATCTTTTGCAGATTTCTAATAGAATCATCTTCGCCACCTTTTATTCTTAGGGGGGCACAAATAGTTTTTTTATGATGTAATACAGTGACACCCGCAAGGACACGGTATTATTAATACTGCCTTTAATTAAAGCTAACTTTGGCAAAATGTTGTTTAGTAAAGGTTTGGTTTGTTTAAATTCTGTGAGTTATCTAGATAAATATACTCATAGTAACTAGATACTCTCCCTCTCTTTCTCTTGTAAATCTCGCTCAAAATACGTATGGCTAAATGGTTATGCTTTTCGTTATTTATAAAAAAATTTTGATCTTTTTTGCTTTGCTTCTTTTGGCAGTGAAACATTAGTTACTATTGGCTTTTGTATGGCTGTGCATGATGATAATGATGATGATGATGATAATGATAATGATGATGACGACATTCGTTTCGTGCTTTCAGTCGACTCATTATTAGGAGCCCGTATTATGCCTTTTGCCCACTTTATGTTTGGGTAAGACCAACTCGACAACCAAATTGTTGGTGCTCGCCCAAATATATTATGGGCAAAGGGTGTAATACCGGCTCCTACTGATGTTCGCCAGTGACCCTGGAACGTATGTTCACATGAGATTATACTTTCCGTTCATTCAGAATTCAAGTCATCCTTCTGGTCATATTTGAAATAATTTGTTACTAGGTGCACGACACCTAATGCATAATAACATCAATACTTATTATTTGCCAAGACACATATTGACGTGGTTTGCAAATTCACGTAAAAGTTGTGAAGACGCACATTTGGTCAGTGTTTGTCGATTCTATCTTTTTCTTTTATGTAAAATGGACTTCTAATATGTGTTAATCTTCCTTTAGTTTTACATTTTCGTTTTTATACAAATCGTCAAGGGATAATTTTGCACGTTATCCATCAAAAGCAGCATACGTTAGCGAAGTTAGCCTCTGTTTTTTTAATTGGATAATAATATGCATGCCTTGTTTCACTTCTCCGATCAATTAAATACCAGCATTCACTGGACTTCGAGTAAACGAATTTAAAATTAGAGCGAATTATTTTGTGTACAGAGTAAAAACCTTTTTGATTTTAGTAACAGTGAATTATATTTTCTTTTTAAGATCCACTATTAGAAATATGTTTGCGGAATTGTAATAAAATGTAGCTCTAAACTGTTTATCCGTTTGCACAACAAAGCAAACTACTATCAGTTCCATGTTCTGCCGAGTTTTGAACTTCCTTGGTCATCTATGGAGCTCAACAGAATACTGACTAACGACGACGAAATTCCAATATATAAGGAAATGCAGCTCCCACACATTGATTTCTGACAAACTTGATACTTCGTTGGTAGAGTTGGCTGCACAATTGTCATGCAATCAGGATAATACCATTGTCTAACTATTTAATACTTTGTGGGTTACTTCTTGCTGGACGGTTTACCCTGGTGCTGTGATAGGGAAATGCAAGCTAGAAACGCGTCCTTATTCGTGTTTATATTGATTGAAATGTTTAAATAAAATAGTATTATAATTTATTTTAAAGTTTGCAAACAGGTTATACATAATTGTTATAGCCAATCAGGTAGTCAATGCTTGCTTAATTTACTGACATAAAAGTGTGGCAACAGCCGGAAAAAGTTACGCTCGTAACTGCCAAGTTGACCGTAGCCAAAATTATAAGTTTTGTAGTGTTTTTAATGCCTTGCGGTTTAATCCTCGTTGTAAAGTTTTCCGTCGAGCTCTGAGGATGGCCTACAAATATAGAAACGCGTCAGTGCTTATGACTGACGATAGTTTTTCTAATTCGTGTGGCTGTTTAAATAAAATAGTTGCTTATATCAAGTTCGCAAACTTGAATATAATTTTTGCTTATTTAATCAGATTTTGCAGAAATGTGGGCAAAATTGCTTTTCATTGCTAAAAAGCATGTATCCACAGGATTTAACGCATAAATTTGTTTATATTCTCGCTGCCGTTTTCTTCTGCGGGTCAACTGATAGCACTCGTAGGTCGGTAAAATCTTGAATTCTTTACATTTTCAGGTGCACCGATTTTTGCTTTTGATTGATGGGTTCCCACACGTCCCTTCATTTTGAAGCCCACCATCAATTGCTTGTCTGAATAAGAAGTTGAAACAAGATTTTCCAGACTATTTCCGAATTTTCTGGATTTCATTTTATCTTGATTGATGGGTTCTCACACGTCCCTTCATTTTGAAGCCCACCATCAATTGCTTGTCTGAAAATCAAGTTGAAACAAGATTTTCCAGACTATTTCCGAATTTTCGAGACTTCATTTTCAGTCCCACCTTTGGGGTGGACACCATACTCACTGGAAAAAATCGACATTTGCCACAAGTTTTTTTTCCTTTGAGTATGGTGTCAACCCTGAATATGGGACTGGAAATGAAGTCCCGAAAATTCGGAAATAGTCTTGAATATCGTACTTCAACGTTTTTTCAGACATGCAGTTGATGGTTGGCTCAAAATGAAGGGACGTGTGAGAACCCATCAATCAAGAGCAAAAATCGGTGCACCTATAAATGTAAAGGATTCAATATTTTACCGACATACGAGTGCTATCTGTTGTCACGACGAGAATACTGAAAAGAAGGACACCTCTGCGCGATTTACATCGATATTTAATTTTTTATATTTGGAATTATTTTTTACAAGATTTAAACCTCTCCTTCGTGAAAACTTAATTTAATTGTGCACAGAATATGTCAAAATAAAAGATTAATGTTACTATTATTGAATTTTGCACATTCAAGTTTTTTTATAAAATTTTTATTATCTGCAGAGATAGGGAGAACACTCCGCTAGATCTGACGCATCCTGCTGTTCGTGCCGCAGTCGGTTGGCTTACCAATCTTCCATCCGTCTATCCGTCAACTTCTCTATTTTGGCCCATGTCTGGCCAGGCAAAATATAAAACCTCTAAAAGTGGCCCATACCCATTGTCGTGTATACAAGTTGAAGGAGCACACGACTTTCACAACCATCACCGCACGAGCAATTCCCAGAATTTTACAGACGCCGAATTAAGTCATGAGCTCAGCTATAATTTGTTTAACCATTCAGGCCAACTAACAACACCGCAATGGATTAGACCGTGTTATTTTCAACATCACAGCATAAATTCTTGGCCTTATCATCCGTCCATTCCTCAGGGACTCTCCTCTCTGAAGCAGCCACACATTACTTATCATCAGTCGCAACATCATCATCACCATCAACAAACGCAGCAGGAGCAGAGTTCTAATGGTGTGGACACGCGACGGGGCCTTTCTTCAATTCTACCTCCATGTCAACTCGAAGAAGCTGATCGACAATCTGGCATGGTTGCGAATAAACGACTTTGTAAAAGCACGACTGACGATGCCTCTGGGGTGGAAAATAATCTGAATTTTTCTTTGGAAGCATCCGGTTCTGGAATAAGGTACATTAGTTATTCAACGCCGCAGCAAGATGTTAATTTTAAAGACAGGTTGCGAAGCTCAATCATGAAAACAGGTAATTGGCCATTTTGAAATATACTGTATAATTTGTTAATACCCAATGCTTGACGAAATGGTCAAATCGCTGCGGAAATGTGAATGTTAATGGTGTTTTTTTAGTTCTCTTGATGACATCATCCATTATTTACTTAATGTAACTCGTTGTTTCATGGTCGGTAACGATGAGGCAACTTATCTGCGGCTTAACCGACTTCTAGCTTGCTTTTGACCAATCCATAGTAGTTTTCTAAGAGGTATTTTGTGCGTTGCGCATTATATTAAAGGTAGAAAGCTCC
Organism: Eudiplozoon nipponicum; assembly: GCA_029291075.1. NCBI lineage: Eukaryota > Metazoa > Platyhelminthes > Monogenea > Mazocraeidea > Diplozoidae > Eudiplozoon > Eudiplozoon nipponicum. Next base: position 79,177 of record JAQBSW010001879.1, on the reverse strand, counting down.
ATACTAAATTATTGCCACAAAATTTTTAAAAAAAGTTGAATCAGCAACTGAGTGTTTCAAGAATCGTCATTGCTTACGCCCAGAAATCGTAGTCTTTTCCAAAATACCGTCCAACTAAAACCAAACGGAATTGATTATACTTTATATTTCTTTTCAGACAGATTCGTAAAATTAAAAAGGTTTTTGATTTTGATTTTTATTCTCCGAAACCTGCTTTTTTAGACCTCATGAAGGCCACCAACTCCAATGTGATCGGCATTTTTGAAGGAGAAATTATTTTTCATTTGTAGTTTTAGTTGTAAGTAACACCTCTTATCAATCTGTTTAATTCAACTTGGTGTTCAAGCCATTTCGTCTTTACGTCAGTTGACAACAAATAAATATTACTGTTGTGTGCGTCGAACGCCAATTTTGAGTACTGACGTTTTTTAGCTTTCTTGAAAATTCACAGTTCATTTTTTATGAAAATTAGGCCATATTACACTTGTGGAATGCGAGTATGTTGGAAGGGTTATAGGTATGTCTTGTATAGGCTAAACTTTGCATTTTATACCAAAATCAATTCCCCTATTTGAAGGTTGTATTCTCCTCGTTTTTCAACTGTTCATTTTGTGACGATTGTTGCAGTGGTTTCGAAAAAAATCTAGTCTTGCTGACGTTGTGCTGTATGGATTTAAACAAAATAATCATATATTCGATCGTGTCGGCTATAGCTGGGGCTAAATCTTTTCTTGTGCCAACAAGGAAACCATCGTTTAGTAGATGGATTACCTAAAATATGTTTAGGCTATAGCATAAATGCACTAACTAACACACAAGCACACATAGGCGTACACATACACACACATTTTACATATTTATATATATATATATATATATATATATATATATATATATATATATATATATATATATATATATATAATTTCAAGCTAATATGAGATTTATCTATGAGCAAAATTGTTTGCACTACACTCCGTTAGCTACATTCAAACGCTGAATGTCATTTGATTTTTTCTAATTGCTTTTCATCGTGCTTTGTCGATGATGCAGGCAATTCGCAACCTTAATGTGAAGGGAAAAAGCGACCGGTTAAAATAATTAGTGGGTAAAATTTGAAGCCCAAAATTTTTCATTTCCTCCATATATTTGTTAGTTTTAGATTAAATTTTTTTTAAATAGAAAAAATTTCCCTCTTTTAAGCTTGTGTATTTTACATATAGTTTTGGTTCATGTGCACGCTTTCAAATTCATGTTATTTAACATATGTAATTGTTATTTTATCTTTAGAAACTTTTCGGTCTCCTTTTTACATGTTATTTGCAGGAGGTCAATTTTAAAACTAGAACTTCTAAATTGTCAATACCATATTTAAGTTTTTTTCGAAATCATGTTTAGATCCGAATTCGAAATTCAATATCAATATTCCGGGAGTTCATTGAATTCATGCTAGTAGAAATTGCCATTCGTGTACTTGTAATTTATTTTTTTATTATCTTTTTTTCTAATATTTAAAACTATAAACAAATTTCGGATTGAAAGCGCATTTAATGCAGAAATTATTGTGAAGATGTGGAACATGCAGGTGAAATTATTTCTACCGGTAAAATGGATAACACAAATTTACTAGATTTTGTCCATTTTTACTCTCTCTCTCTCTCTCTTTTCAGCTGATAGTGCTGCCTATATGGGACTGACGAAACGCGTTGGCGCCTTGTTTCCGCCTTCTCGTGTACCCCGGAAGCGCACACTTAGTCTGGACCGGGCTGATGCACAGCGATCACCCTTTCATTCGTTGAAGGTAAATCTACATGGAAAGCGTGGTGTACACCTTTCAGCCAGTAGGATTGACGACGTTGCAGAGAGATCTGCTGATTTATTGTTGAAAGAAGCTCAACACAACAAATGTCTATCCTTTGAAAACGATCGTGATACTCGAGCAACATCATATCAGATAACTACGGGTAAATATTACGATAACATGCTTCATATGATAGACTTCAAAACATTTTGAATTTCCTTGTTACACATATCCCACCTTCTGATCGTTTTAATTTGAGTTTTCCAATTTTTCCACGTATTAATTAAAACAGGACGATCAATTAAATTATGTGGATCAGCCGCGAGTTATATATGTCATGAAATTTTGTTAACTTCGCACTTATATGTACATAATTGTATTGAGCGCCTTTTATTCGGGTATATTAATAAACAAAATCGCAATGTAGCATTTATTAAGTTTATATATATATAGATTTCGTTCCATTTTTTCATTTTTCTGCCGTACTCTGATGAACACCTCAAAAAGTACAAACCTTTTATTATAAGTAATAAACAGTAGTTTCACTATGTTATGCGGGAGTCAAAGAGAAGTGATTGATGCTTTTTAATCCGCAAATTTTATTAAGTATAAAAATGTACCACCGGTCCACTCATAGATTGCTTATGTTTTAGCCATTATTTAATTACTAATGGTTTTTTAACGTATGACCTAGACTTTCGCAGCAAACCAATTATAGTGCAAAATTCTTCTATAGGTTACTGTTAACGAGTAAATACTACTTAAATTGTAACATAAATATATTTTATAGCTCCTACATTTGGATTTGTTTTAGTTTGACCTTTCCTAATGGCAAGTTAAAATATATGACCTAACGTAGATAGGAAGCAGGTAATACCCGTGAACGTAAACCAAAATTTGAGGAGATAACTTCAGCCGGACAATCAAAATTTGTGAACGGTTGGTCCAGTTGCTGACAGTTTTGGGCTTTAAACTGAAACCGAAGTGGTATAAAAACTGCCAACAATATCCATCAACACAAATTGCAAAAAATTAGATGCTAATGCAAATTTTAACGTCGAAATTACATCAACAAATTTGTGCTCATATCGAACATAAATATTTGTGTGCTTCTGCGAGTTGCTGTATAAATGGTGGTACTGGCCACACTTGGACATAATAAAACCATTTTGTTAAGTAATATAAAATTTGCTTACAATTAAATAGTATATTTCGATTGATACTACTAGTACATAACATTCCTGGCTGACAAATATACATAATTCTCTAATTCGATCTCATATACAATACTTATGTTTGCCATTGTTGTATTAAGCGTTTCTCGTTATAGTCTTCGTGGATCAGTTATCATTTATCCAGATAAGGAATTATCCCACATAATTCAACATTCAATAACTGTCATCACTGCTTTCTACTTCAAAATTCCTATCTAGTGTGTTAACAAAAATTGTAGGGCATTTTTAATTTATAAAAACACATTTCATAATTTAACTAACTTTGGTTGTGCGGGCGGTGATAAAATTACGTTAATCAAGTTGGCGATCTTGATCTAGACACCTGAATCATTATGTAAATACTTTTGTCAGTAGAAAATTTTTATTGTATAGTGTAGTAAAGGCAATTCATCCAGTAGGCCAGTTTCGTTCTTATTGGGAACTCATCATATATTGTCCAGAATTTCCCGCGAACAGGACTCTACCTTGGCACGTCTGCCTTGCAATCTGTTGCTCAAATTGCTCAGCCGCTCTGCTGCACACTAAACACAATTTTCAATTATATACTAACTAATTTTTCTTGATTAGCCTTTCCTGTAGGTGGAACCTATATAGCATTACTTGGACCTAAATGTCCAACTAACCTCACTCAATCTGTCATTTTTGAAAAAACTACACGCTACCAAGTGAAATGATATAGAACTTAAAATTCATATAATTGAACAAAAATTGGTTGTGGCTGCGGTGATAACTATTATTTAAATCACGGTTATGATCTTGATACAAACAAAGTAGTCTTTACGCTTTAAACCTGCTTGTGAAAGAAATTTTTCATGCGTCCAAGGATGAAATAATTAATGTTGTTGAACTATGATTCAAGCAATTTGCTAGGAAGAAGTGAACTGATGTCAATCAAATCGAAAATTTCGTCGAACCACATTCTACAAATCTGATTTGAAGTCTAATGGTAGGATTTTGATTATATACATATGGCCCGTATAACTTCAATATTGCCTCAGGTAGCAAAGTCAACTCATCTAGTAGACCTGTTTCGTGTTTATTAGGAGCTCTTCAAGTGCTGCCCAGATTTTGCCGTGGATGGGATACCAACCCGCGCACATTTGCTTCAGGGTCTGTGACTCTAACCACTACGCAATTATTACCGCATACTACACGCAATTTGAAGCCATATCCAACATTCTTCTACAAATCTACCTTTTTGATATCTCAGCTTTTTAAAGTTACGTAGGATTGTTCGTAGGTGTGATGACAATCACTTCTTTCTTAAATCATGGGCCTCATAATAATATCTATTACTTTTTAAAAGTGGTAAAAATTCTTTTCATGTGTTTGTAAAAGTACACATTATTGCCTTTAAACTAATAAGGTGCAAGAAAATATTTTAATTAGGATATAAGGTATTTTTTGAACCGACATACGTAAAGAAGGCATTAATTTTCACATTAGAAAACTAAAACAGGAAATGACTAAAGTTAAAACAAATTAAATATTTGTTGAAAATTACGATTCTCTGAATGAATCTCAACTTTGCTCTCGTAGTTTTACTTAACACAGATTAAAATATATTATGATTAAAATCACATAGCATTTTAATCAAGGAGTTCATAAGCAGACTAATCATATTTTATTTCTTCTGAAAATCATTTAGATGAATAAGTCAGTAATAATTAAGATTTATAGTTACTTAAATTATAAAATGGCATTTTTTACGTGAAAAATATTTCGGACAGCCAGTCAAATTATTTTGAAAAAGAATATACTAAACCACAATTTAAAGAAGAGTTTTCTTCATTCATAGTTTAACGTATTTTTCCATTTTGTAGCTTACGCAAGTTAAAGCGGTGATTTAAAAGAATTTGAACCTATTTATTTGTGTGAAATGGATCATCATAGTGGGCCAGATTGCTTTTTTTGCTTTTGCTGTATACTACTGCTTGCAGAATTCCTGGATTGATGAATTTATTAATGGCAAAAAGGACACATGGATAAAATTAATGTATTAAGTTGTTTGTAATGAAATGTGACTACTTTTACTAATGCATGATTTGTTACTTTATATTAATAAATCCATGAGTAATTACATTATTATGGCATGGAAGATTTGTGACATCCATTAATAATTTAGTCGTTTGAGGAATGACTGGCAGGCACTGATAAAGCTTTCTTTTTACCTATTTCTAAATTTTCTGAAAATTGTGCTCTTTTGCTGCGTGACAAATGTATAGTTTAACGTAGCTGTAATGGTATGTTAAAAATTGAAGTAAATTTAGATCTTTATAGTCAAGCATTTTTCGATGTATCGTTCTGGCTTTAATTTTTAATGATTTCTAAATTGCGAATCAGCTGTTAACGTCGACATACAAAATTGTTTAACAATATGCATGCGCAAGTTGTCGATCAATTTATGTAGGCCGTTGGTTCAGACGGTTATTTAATCAATTAATGGGAGAACGTTGCAACTTAAAAGCCTGTTTTAAATCAAATGGTGAATACACGTCTGCAATTGCGCAACATATCGTTGAAACCTCACACGTATATTCACCAGACGTAGCACTTAATATAATTATTAAATGCAATAACAGAACTGGGTTAGCCATTAACGAAACCTTATAGACAAACAAACTGCAGTCGAATTTAAGCAAGGAGAAGAAACATGTTCAAGTATTGATGGTAAACTGGAGGTACGCGTAATTGATTGCTTGTTCTATTTCATACCTCTCATCGCTTACATTTTTAAATTTTGAATGACCTTTCAATATACATAAAGAGATGCTCATTTGTATATAACTGAGAAGAATATAGAGAAAGAAACGGTTCTTGTAACCGGAAAAAATTCTTTTTCTTTTTGCACATGGAAAAGGTATTATCAATTTTATTTAAGCTCGCGTTCCAAAAGGATTTCTTAATATATTTAATTGTTCTGCTATTATACAGAATTTGCTTATTACCTGTTTTGACACGTATTTTTAATTTACTTTTCTTGGTTATATGCCGAATCAAATTTTCGTGGACCAACGATTAGTCTGAAAAGCTTATTCTTAAACTTAAGAATCGGTATTATTGAAAATGCACATTATTTGACTGTGCTTTTTAAAAATGCTTTTTCTTATTTTCGTCGTGGTTATTCAGTTTTAAAGAATGTAAAAAACTGATCAAAAAGAATTGTTATTTTCAAGGTGTTAACTATAACTCTTTTCAAATCTTGATTAATATCATCTGGAGTAATAGATTAGGTTAAAACGCATTGAAAATCGTTTGAATTTTGATTAATTCAACTATTAGCCCTTACAATCTATATTCACTAAATCTGTCTGAAAATTTCTTTGTACTTAAGCAATATGCACATCTATTCGTTAAAATCCTTAATGTTATGTATTTTTATTCTGACTTTTTCGCAAACAGAAGTTATTATTCGAAAATTAAATAGAATATTAAATCACAGTCTATTTTATAAAATCTGATATTAGCACATACCGTCACTTTCGACATTAGTTCCGTGTTTTTATTCGATTTTGTGTGTCGTTGCAGCACCATTAAACGTACTGAAGAACTCAAAAATCACAATGTGATAGCTTATTCATTTTTGAAGGGAGAAACGCACATGTATCCAATTATGTATATGGCATTGCTTCGTCTAGAACATGTTATTATTATACAAGATATGGAAGGTCGAAATGCGTCAGTGTGCTGCGGCTGGCGGTATGCCTTGTTATGTTGTTCAACGACTGGTTAAATACAATGGGATTGTTGTTTACTTCAAGCTCGCAAACTTGATTTAAAGAATTATTAAAATCTATTACTATAATCAGGGTTGCGATATTTATACAAACACTCCACCTATAATGTAAATACATTTGTCAGTAAAAACTAGGAATTTTATAGTATAGCAAAGATGATTCATCCAGTAGACCGGTTTGTCCTTACAGTTGGAAACTCACGTAAATTTCTGGCCAGAATTGACTGTATTGCTCAACTTGTATCAGCTTCGGAATTTGTTGTTTCCAATCACTCCGCCGCCCTGCCGCACAGTACACACAATTTCGTTGGTGGCTACCACTAATGTAATTCTGTTAGGCTCTTTAATTTTAGGTGGAACCCATATGCCAACTATTTAGACCCAAATTCCGCATTAGTTATTATATAACGCAAAATTCTTTGTAGTATAAGCCAGGGTGGCTGAGTGGTTAGAGCACCAGATTCCGAAGCAGACGCGCCCAGGTTCGAGCCCTGTCCGCGGAAAACGGCCAGTACGTAGATGGAGTCGCCAACATGGTCGAAACCAGTCTTCTTGGTTAATTAACTTTTCCACCCTATATAATTCTTATTTTATACTGAAAAATATATTCACTTAATGGGTCAGGTGTTTTATATCAAGATCACAACCTTGATTATAGTAATTTTTACCACCGCCCGCGCAACCAATGTTCGTTTAGGTATTATAATGTAATAAAAAATGTGACCACTTCAGTGTTATAAATATAATTTATTTTTATGACTATGGTTTGTGATTAATACAATTTTTCAATGCAATTTGAAACAAGCTTCTTTTTTTTCTTGACATGTATTAGACATTATTATAATAAAATCAGTCTGCATAATCGTATTTTCTTAATAGAATTCTTAATTTACCTAGGCTTTTAAACATTTTTAATTTATAAGTATTCTGCATTATTGTTTGATCATTTAACTCCAGAGGCCGATTTCAAAGGCATTCACTCCATATGCAAAACTCAACCATCGTCTCGAAAGCAAACTAATTTGAACAATCAGCCAAAGATGAAATCAGGCAAGCGAAGCCTTGGCAGTGACCATCCTCTTGTATCTTCGCAGTGGTTGCCTGCACACCATTTTCCTCAGTTTATGCAGAATAACCAAAGTGGTTATCTCTGTCGACAACAAGGTGACCCCTTTGCCAAACCACCATTGTCATTCCCCATTCCCCATAGAAGGCAAGAAACACAAATAGCTGCTGCGGTTTCTTCGGAAGATTATAACCCAGGTATGACATTTATTAATGCAAAAATAACACTTATTTTTAGGATGTTAAAATTGCCGAATAACGAAGTTGATTCATGGTTAAGATTGGTTTAAAAATTCACTCAAATACGCTGCAAAATACTCTGGTTCGCAGAAATTCTTGGAATGCTTCGCAAGTGTGTGCTATAGATAGTCAAAATTCAATTCTAACCATTTCAGTAAACATTGAATTTGAATTTCTTTCTCATTGAATACAGAATATTAGACCTCAAGTAATAGCCTATGGGCTAGGGGTCTCATTGTTACATTTAACTCGTTTTCTCACCATTGTCTATAATATAAATTAAGATTTTTATCAATTTGGCTTATTTATATCTATATTGTTATTTTTTAAATTATAATTTGTAAAAAACGCATTAAGTTTTCATTTCAATTGTGGACAATCCTCCTGTCGAAAAAATAATCATATATAGTATTTAGTCATTATAAAACTATATTAATTATTAACAGGGCCAAAGTACTACATTGTACTTTTTTTTGGCCACGTTAGAACAACCTTTGCTGAAAGGTGTTAAATCAAAATGTAGATTATTTCTCCTTTCTCATAGTTTCAGGTTTTGCATGGAAACTAATTTATGAAAAGCCTGAGAATGCGATGTATATGGCTTATTCCAGAACTCTATCTCTCTCTCTCTCATTCTATACATATATATATTTACATATATATATATATATATATATATATATATATATATATATATATATATATATATATATTCAAATATATATAAGCTAAAAATGCTTATAAATTTTTGAAATGTTACTAAGCGCAGTTTTTCAAGTGAAATGGAAGCCCATGGGGCAACTTTTTAATATAGACTTTTTTAACCAAAAATAATTAATTCAGTTCAATTTCTGTCTGAAAACGACTAAGCGCTGACATGTTGATTATTTTTACTGATTTTTCGCTACATGAAAAGCTATATCTAAATTGTATGTACATACCAAAACATAACGCTTACCTTTAATTATATGCGACATTAAATTTTAAACTAGAATTTGGAAGTTTTTTTTAAAAATAAAATTTGCTTCATTTTTCCCATTCTGAAACTTTGTTTATGCATTTATTAACTTTATGAAAAAAGAGGTACCATTTTAGTGCACTATTTGCCTAATTTTGCATCTATTGAATAAACTGTATCCAATCAGGCGCCAGACGTTAGTCAAGCTACCCTCTCATTTCGTTTTAGATTAGTCGTGAAATAGTTTCGACCATTAAATCGAATGTATTTCAACATTTGTTGGACGATTGTTACTTTCCTTTACAAACTATATGCCTGTAGTTTATCACTCGATCAGTTATATGTGTGCTTATTGCGCTTTTTTGCTTTATTCCTGGTTCTGTTTATTTCCGATCGGTGTGATTTTTGCTCAATTTCTCAGAAAACTGATCCTTCTTTTCTTTATCGTTCAATTAGTTATATGTAACTGAAAAATTTTAAGCAGGCCTCACAGTTTTGGTAATAAATTCTGATGTTTGATGGCTACTTGAAAACTAAATTCATTTAGGACTAGGTAGTTAAGATAAGAATAGAGCCCGTTCTGAAAACCTATGTTTGCTCAAAAACTTCGCTATTTCAGTTTCAAGTTTAAATTCCGACTTTATTCAATTTGCATATTTCAAATGAAAACTAATAATACTACTTGAGCTATTACTATTATTATTATTATTATTATTATTATTATTATTATTATTATTTTACTACTAATATTGCTACTAATAGTGCTATTGCTACTACTATTGCTTCTACTAATACTACTACTATTACCGCTACTGAAAAAATAAATACTAATAATACCAATATTTCTACTAATACAACAAATACAACTATGGATACTACTTTTACGATTAGTACGAATACTACTACTAAAACTACTACGAATGCAACAAATACTAAAATTATTAATACAGCTACTGATACTATTATTAAAACTCCCATTAATTCTATATATACTAATGCGAATAAAGCTATTTCATTACTACTTCTTATACCAATACAACTATTAGCTTCTTTACAACCAATTTTCTTCTGCTATTACAACTATCTAATCTTATATTAAAACTTTATTAACGCCAAAACTGGATGATTTTTTTTATCTATATAGATGAACACCCTTTAATTAAAATAAGTTTAGATATTCATTACGGTATATCTGAATTAACAAGCTCACGCTTTTCTAATGAAATTAATATATAATTCTTATTAATTCAAATGTTCTGTTGGATTGCCTTCATGAAGAATTTAAATTATTATGCTAATTCCTGTATTTACCAAATGCTGGCATTCCAATATTTTTTATTGGTAGAAATTCTTTTAGCTTCCAGACCATCTTAACTGTGTGTAAAATAACAATATAATATGATAAAATGACATGCGTATTTGTATTTATTCTTTTTTCAACCTTTCCTTGTAACATTTAATTATCGTCATAAAATCTGAACCTGCTCATTATCTGTAATAACTTATTTAGCAATTAATTGTGCTTCTTTAATAATTTTTCTCTGAATAATTTCAAGTTATATCTTAAATTTTCGAGAAAACAGATTTTTGAGGGTATATAAGAGCTATGATGATAAAACGGTTGTGTATTACGTTATCTGTTGAAGCCGGTGTTTCTCAAATGTTTGTTCAGGATCATAGATTATTTGAGAGTGATAATTTAAAATTAAGATATACGGCATATAAGTTTTTTAAAACTGGTTTTAAGATAATAAAATAATCCTGCGTTTGGCATATATAATTTTTTAAATAATCTGTTTAAGATAACTTTCGATCCTTTTGTAAAACGAGATTTAATAAAATTCATTGTACCCTTCCTGTGTGCAAAAACAAAAAGAAATTTTATCAGATATAAGAAAATTTTCTTTCTCATGGTTTTCTCAAATATCTACTAATGAACATATCTTTATATATAAATTAGAAAGCAAAACAAGATAGAAATATGTGAACATAGAGAAGTGTGAAAAATAGAAACCAATCAAATTGCGTGCATCACATCCAGTTCAAGCTCAATGCTTGTACGTGCTTCTTCTGCTTACATAAATCCGGCTGCAATTTTTTTATCCATAAGGCTTCGTATGTGGCTAACTCCCTTTTGTTTTTGCATTTAGTAATTAATTTGAATGCTACGTCTGGAGAACATACGTGCGATGTTTCAATGATGTGTTGCACAATAGCAGCCGTGTATTCATCATTTCATTTTAAACAGGCGTTTAAGTTGCAATGTTCTCTCATTCGAGTTATTAACCGTCTGGTCGATCGGCCTACGTAAGTTGATCGACAACTTGCGCATGTATATTGGTAAATATTATTTGATATCGACATTAACGGCTGTTTCTCTTTGATTGCTGGTAAAGGCAAGTGTGTTACCCTAAATAACACTCGTAGTTTGGCTGCATTAAATGTGCGTGTTAATGCTGCTTCAACTTTCTTTTGTGCCATTCGGGAAACTGCATCCCCCTTAAATGGGATGTTTAGGTAGACTGTTTTCTTTTCTGGCCCATAATACGTCTGTTTCTGTTTAATTCCCCTTTTAATAATTGATTCAATTAATTGTCTGGGATAGCCATTAGACATTAAATCGTTAATTGCTTTATTATATTCATTTTCTTTAGAATCTTGACTAACCAACCTGTCAATTCTTGAAAGCAACCACGAACTGTTGATAATTTATATTGAAATGGCACAAAACTGCTGTAATGCAAATACTCAAATACTGTGCAGACCATGTTGGTTTATGGTAAATTATATTTGATATTTTTTAGATAGTAAAACTATCTTGAGTTTGGCAAATATAATTTTCTAAATAATCTGTTAAAGAAAATATTTAATCTTTATTTATTTTCTCATGAACCAAGACCTAAGGTGGTCACAGCTGTCACAAACTAGATAAAGTATCGACCAACTTTATTGCTTATTTTCTTGTAAATCATCTGAAGTTCAAAGAACGCTTGCATGGTGTGTTTGCATATACTAACAGCCGACATTGTCACCTATCAACCGCCAAATATGTACTTCGTTCCTCAGTCATGTTCGAACTCTGTGCACGTACCGCAATCAACGGCACACCTGTTCTCCACGGCAAATTTCCTCCCTCCTAGCCCTGTCATAGGACAAACGTCGACTTCGCCGTCAACTGCTTCGTTGATACGAAATCGCTGCCATCCTAATCGTGACTATTGTCAACAACAGCAGATAGTTTCAAAGCGGAGCCCGAATATTTCCGGCTCCAACGCTGTCTGTCATCCACTCCTTCAACCGCCATTAGTGCCATCAACTAGTTCTTCACGCATTGGCTATGCAAATACTGCTTGTTTGCAGTGCCCTGTAATGTTTTTGAGCCAAGCAGATGGTAAAAACGGGATAAGTGAAGCGCTAACATCTGTCGGGACAAATATAGGAACTAATGTGGACACAGTTTTAAACAACTGCGCTACGTCAGATGCTGCAAAAGGAACAACTAAACACGCGACAACTGCATCCAGTAATGTGGGCTCATCAGTTGTACCTTCATATATTTCCATATTCCCGCATCCTGGAAACTTTGTCTACCAGTACCCGGGCCATAGTATGCCTGGTATTCGAGAAGCAAGTGACATTTTTAAACCTAGATTAGCTACTGGTGGTGTGTCAGGTCGTACACCAACACGATATACCGACGATACAGTGGTAAGTATACATGAGTTTTGTGAACCGAAACGGAATATACTTGTTCTGTTTACTTGTTTTTAGATTGCTTGTTTAACATATAAGTTTACATTTTACTTTGTTTCCTTACAGGATACGAGTAGCAAAATTTGTCATGCGCGGCAATTATTTGTTCTTCCTATCATGGGAACATCGCTTATTGACGTATTAGACAGTTAAACTCTTTTTTATACACAAAAACTAATATATATGCAATTGCGTATTACCTGTTGCGTACCTAGTAAAATTAGTTCAAATAGGACAAGAAGGATAAAGCAAAGTCAGCATTAGATTACGCTTTCCGTTCATTCTGGCTTTGGTTTATTCATCTGCTCATATTTGAACTAATTTCGCAACACCTTCTACATAACAGCATCAATACTTGTTATTTGCGAAGACAAAATGTTGAAATGATTTGCGATTTGCGTTAGTGTTTCTATGTTGTTCGACGACTGGTTAAATACAACGGGATTGGTGTTTACTTAAAGCTCGCTAACTTGATTTAATGAATTTAGTTTATCCTTTCGGTCCAATTTGAACTATTGCTTTACTAAGTGCGCAACACCTAATGCACAAGTAATGTTCAAGACGCTTTTCTTTAACATAAACTCCGCTTTGTTCATCTCCAATTATTTAATGTCGATCTAGGTATTATAGAGAGTAGAAATCATGATACGCCTGCTGCCTAATAATATCATCAATTGACACTGTCAGTTCTTTTCGCTGGCTGTGTTATTCCTTAGAAGTAAATCATCACTTGACTACAGATCGACCAAATAAATGTGATATTTGTATTCCATACGCTTCACTGTAACAACTCATTTGACTAATATGATAATTAATCAAAACCCTGTAAAATAATTGTTAAGTGTTTTTATTTAAAAATAAGAATGCTAAGCTTCGTTATTCGCAATAGGAGTTTCAATGCCCAAATCATTGGTAAAGTTTCAAGAACTGCTACAAAATGTTTTTCAGTTGTTAATTCTGTTGAATAGTCCCAAATAATGAATAATGACAGGTATTGTAAAAAAAGGGTGAAATAACGAATATATGTGCGTTTATTCATTTTGCAGTGTATCGCTGGAAATTGCTGAAGCATGAGCGTTTGCTTTTTACGTTGTGTATTAATTTTCTATGTTGGATTGTAATTTGCAAATGAATTTGTCTTACTATCGAAACTTTGCTGAACAGCACACGTTATTTCCTCGATTTCATATCTGTTTGGCTATGTTTGTGTTATTATTGTAACATTTATTTCTACCTATTGATTTTTTCCACAGAATCATCCACGAACCTTTTTGCACCGAAGTCGAGAAATTTAAATATAACAATTACTCCCTACACTCACCGCATTTTCATAGGCTGGCAGATGGCTCAACATCTTTTGCTTACTATTTTCACTACATCATTTTTTTGTTTCAGTAAAGTTAAAAATAATAAAAAAGGGTTTCAGAGGCGAGGCCTCTAATCATACACTGTGCTTTGCATATTACTCTCTCTCTCTCTCTCTTTCCTCTTTCTGCTCTCTCTCTATATATATATATATATATATATATATATATATATATATATATATATATATATATATATATATATATATATAATTTTTCCATGTGCAAAAAGAAAAAAATTTTCGTTTTGCAAATGGAATTGGTTCATGAATTTTATTAAGGCTTAGTTAAAAAGAATATATATATATATATATATATATATATATATATATATATATATATATATATATATATTTTTGTGTGTGTGTATTTTATGCAAACAAAAACACATTGTATGTAAAGTTGATTGCAGTTCATTTATCGTACCCTGGTTCCGTCCTTATTAAGCATCTTTTGCGTGTTAGCTAGGACGGGTACGTACAGAGATCGAAAACCCAATTTATTCCTTGGAAGCTACAAACGCAACAATTACGGCCCGGTGAGACCCAAAATTTGTTTGTAATTCTGCGTTTTCTTACAATATTGTTCGATTAATCTTACGCTATGAAGACGTCAGTTGATGGCCTCTCCCTCCTCCTACTCTTAGCTGCCAATAAGTTAAAAAACAAAGCCAATCAGGGAAGTGATATTGAATTACTTTTTTGGAAGGATTTGTTATTAAAAGCACATCGCATAAATTAGCTAATTACACCATACACTAGACTTTGCTTCTTTAATCGAGTACGTGATTTATTACTTGATTTACTCAACTTAGTTATATTGTGTAGTTTTTTTCCATTTTTGGTACATGTTACTCGTTAATTTGTACAATTGTGTTTTAAACGGACTAGATTTTTCAGACAGATTCTCTAACTATGCTAATAATCTTGTTAAACAGTTTGAGGACTGGTGTTGAATATAATCTGGTGCTACTCTATCGACTTATGCTTCAAATAATCTTGGATTTTTAAAATAGGTATTTAATTATTATGTACACATTTTAGTATGTATATCAATAGGCAAAACAACCCATACATTAACGCGGCACAGGCATACATTAAAATGTCTAAAATTTTAAATCTTCTTTAGCACCTGCAATTTATGATTAATTGCTGTGTACTATTAAGAACGAGCGCTGTGCCGGATCCTACCGCAGTTTTTTAAGTCACGAATAAAATTGGGGCGGAACAATATCCTAAACTTACTTATTTTAATGCAATACTAAAGTCAACCTAATGAATAGATAGCCTCGTGCAGGTTAACTTTACTGTGCGGTACAGGGAATAAGATGACTCATCATTCCATTGCCCACTTCTGCTTTAATTGTGATAGTGAACCGAGGAGCTAAACCTGGCACTTGTTTTTCCATATTGTGTAAGACGAATTGCAGTTTATTAACCATGCTTAATTTTTCGAGCTTAAAGCATAGTAATAACTTCTTCAATGAGTAAAAACACCTTTAAAATGCTTTGAGAAAAATTCGTTTTTAGCCGGCCAAAGCAATAATCTCACTTTGCAATCATGATCATTAACTAAACCGCTTATTTTAACCATTATAAAATTCTTGTTTCATTATTTAACTGATCATATTATTTGGTAAGCTTATAATTTTTAGTACATGGCAAAACGCGGTGTCATTAGGTCAGTTTAGTTTATATTTTGAACTAATTAGAATCAGTCAGCATTGGCGTGGCCGAGATACATTGACCGTATAACATAAACAAATTACAATATATATCGCATTCGTCCTTTTTTCTTATTCATCAGTACTAACCATTATTGCTGCTAAATACTGTTTGTGTTTCTGCTGTCGAAATTTGAACTATTTATCATCATATTTAGTCATTAATTTCGTCAACTAAATTACGCAAGCCGCGCATAACTTGCAGCTTTCAGATTTATACGAACTTCAGTTTTGGACATTCATTGCTCGTGGATGGTTGATTATAATAATTGCTCGTGGATATCTTTTTTGTTTTTATCTTCGAAGGACCATCAATTTATTGTCTTTAAAAGACTCAAAATCTGCTACCCTGGAAAGTTATAATGTTATTATTTTATTATTATTATTATTATTATTATTATTATTATTATTATTATATTATATATATATATATATATATATATATATATATATATATATATATGTTTATAGTTTATATAAATGGTAAACATGATATATGATACCAAATGTAATTTATTTAATAAATCATTTCGCAATTATATTACGTACATTCAATGTATTGATTTTGTCAAAATTTGTGATTTAGGATTAAATTAATATTTTTCTGGGATATGAAATGATCTCTTTATTTGCAAATACAATTATTATTTTCCAACGCTTACCAGACTCAGAGTATGACAAAACTGTGCCACCTCATCAAACCATGATCACGGTATTTAATAGGTATGTGATCTTAATTTTATGTAGATGGTGTTTAAGGCGCTGTGACATTGAATAGGGTAGGCAATTCAGTTCATTAAGTAGACTGGTTGTGTCATCACTAAGAGCTCAATAGTTGTAGCAATGAATCCCACGGTTGTGATATGATTCGTGTGATTAATGTCGTTCTATTTATTTCATGATGCAAAGGAGTCAGGCATTGGTGCGTTACCTTAAGGTTTTGGCAACTTGCTTTACTGGCTGTGCATTCATTCTGGCGGATCATCTTGTGTGTTGCTCTTCACCTAAATACCCAATTAACTATCTCTAATTTGTCATTATAAATTGAGCACTGTTTATTCTTCATTAATTACTAAAATGAACTCAATATCAGCATCGCTTTTGAATCAGATCACACACATTTAGGTTTTACGCATAGAGTCTAACTATTTCATCCATTTGTTAACCAAGAATTTATCGCCTTTATTACAAACAAAACAATGTTATTGGAGATTATTAAACTAAATATGTCCTGATAGTAAAGAATTGATTCCATTTCACTATTTATATTTATTAAACAAAAACCAAAGAATGTATAAAGGGTAGTGCATCAATCAGGATTGCTCGTCCTTATTAGAACTCATCATAATTGGCCAGAATTTGATTATTAGTTCCCAATAAGGAATGAAACCGGTTCACTGATGAATGCCTTTTCATTCATACAATTCTTATTTGTACCGATATGCATGTAAGTAATTAATGGGTCAGGTTTTTATATCAAGTCCGCAACCTGATTATAATAATTGTTATCGTCAATTCTGCCAACCATAATGCCGCTGTTTAATTATATAAATGTTCATTTATCATTTCACAATGGGAAAACGGTTCAGTAATGACAGATTGGGTCATATTATATGAACTTTAATTAAATGACGTTGGCATGAGTCTTGCAACTGAAGTAGGTGCAAATTGACTGAACCAAGTACATTAGTTAGTATAACCGAAATTGTGTAAAGAAAAGTGCGTGATATAGTCAGTGCATAGAGCACCGATTCCAGCAGATTGTGCCCAGGTTCGTATCCCGTCCAGCAAACTGGCCGTACTTGATGAACCAAGTGACGAAACTGGTTCACTGATGAATTGCTCTTTCAAGACTCAGCGCCAAATTTTAGTCGAACCATATGCGGGCAATCATCGTCAGGTGTTTATATCAAGACCTGCAACCTTGATTATAATACTGTCATCACCCACCCGCGCAATCAACAATGTTCGTTTAATATAACAGATGTTGTTTAACCGTTTATAGTTCTCCTTTTAAATCTCTTCAATCGCTTCACTTGTGTAGATGACATCTGGAGATTTACTAGCCATGCCACCTAGATTATCGCATCCTGCCACAATAGCCTGAATACTGTTTCAAATAGATAACTGGCAGGCACCCGTTGTTAAATCAAACTCTCCGAGGCCAAAATAACATAATTAATGTAAAAGTTAACTGCACATCACATAAAGCTGTATTTCCGAAGACGCCATCCTCATTTTGTCCAGCGCAATACTATACTCCACCATTTGCGTTTATGATCGTCCGATGGCACGTATGATTACTGAGCACTATCCCATGTCCTATGCTGCAATGGCTGGTGGTTATGACCAAAGATCATCATCGTAGTAGTATTGACCACCAATCATTGAACTGAGGTGCGACTGATGAAGAATGATGATGATGATGATGATGAAGAGATCATGATGGGACGATGATCAACCACGACGAAGGTAAATGGCAGCATCGGGGACGGCATTTGTTAAATGGGCGCTGAAGTTTATGAATTAGGTGAAGAAACAGGTAGCAACAAGAGACAACTTTCTTTATCTCATGCTGCATTGGCTTGGCCCCGCTGCCACAAGTCATCTGGGGAACGTTGGTCGCAATCGATGGCGTTAAATGTCCGATTTGGCTTTCACCCATAAAGGATAGCGCCTGTGCTGGGGAATATGATATACGTCACAGGATTATGCTTACAACGAGAGAAGGATAAAGAAAGAAAAATCGAGAAATGGTAAATCAATAGCTTCCAAGGCATGTTGTAATTTGGAAAGGATATCCATTAGCGTTAAACGGTAGTCTTCGAATAATTTTTTTTAAATTTACAATTTCCTGTACATTTATGCGTATAAACTAAGAATTGTATAATGTAGCAAAGGCAACTCACTCAGTAAACCGATTTCTTTGTTACATGTAACTCTTGCGTACTGTGTGTGCAGTGGGCTCTCGAAAACCTAGGTAACGTCTGCTTTGAAGGTGGAGGTATACTAGTGAGCCATAATCCTATGCAAAATGGAACATACGGATTTTAAAAGTATTTACTTAATACAGTTTTTTATTTAGCTATTCTTTCAGTTGAAGCCCATATTTAATCAAATAGAACAATAGTTCCAAATCTTTAAATTGCTTGAAAAGAGCTGAACACTATCCTACTTTCAACAATCAGATTCTCGAACAGCTCATAAGAAACTCAAGTGTATTCTTGTTGCGTTGTTCGATGAATGGTTAAACACAATGGACTGGTGTCATCGTTCGCAACTTGATTTGAAGAATTGAAATATCATCAATTAAAGGCAATCAATTTAGTCGTTTAAATATTCCAAATATCCATGACTTATCTGACATTATAGGAACGCAATAACCTCTGCTGCCTGGGGATGTGGTATCTATTGAACAATTATACTAACCAACTATCATTGCTTCTTTGTGCAGTGATTTGTCGGTATAAAACTAGCATTTTAGCGTGTGAGTATAATTTATCCAGACTGGGTTCAATGAATACACGAAACCAACAACTGGATGAATTGCATTTTCTGCACCATAATTCTGGTTTATACAAATTACTCAGGTGCTTATATCAAGACTGCCATCCTTGATAAATAAATGAAAATATAGTTGATTTATATTATATATTAACTTGTAAATCAAGCTCTAAATAGCAGTTAAAACACCGCTCAATGAAAAATCCAGTTCATCAATTCTTCCGTTTTTACCAATTTAAGTGTTCAAATGCACACCAAAAAAACAATATTTTTAAATCAGCAAAATTCAGTTTTAAGTTAAATATTCATTACACCTTTAAATCCCCGAGTATTTTTAGAAGTTACAATTTGTATAAATTGAAGTAGTATCGGTTTTATTCTTCACTTTATTGACTAACAAATAATGATACATTTTAGTTATGTTGTAAAAAATAGTGATCGTAAGGCATTTTTATTATGAAATGTTAAACCATTAATCAAAATGTTGACTGTTTAAATAAAGTACCTTCTTGCCAAAATCAATATTATACAAAAAGATGTTCAATTGTAAAAGTGTAAAATAATAAAATGATACTTTATTTCTGCTTCGAAGTAACTAAAATTATTTTTAAGCAATATTATACAATTACGCAACTAAAAATGATTAGATTACGTTCGACAAAATAATGCAAATATATCTTGGATAAATTCTAATTGAAAGACACCTGTGATATTAAAAGTGGCTTTATGTTTCCTTTATTTATTCATATTTTTCTTATATTTGTTCCAATTTTCTTTTCCGTTTTTAGTTAATAAAATCCAGAATTGCATTTGACGATTCGAAGCGGTCACTCAACAAAACAGCTCATAATGACAGAACTGTAAATAAATGCAATTTAGATTTACTAGAACACGAAATAGAACAGCCAGTTGAAGCTACCACCGATCATTTATTTATCAACAACACGGCATTTTGAACTTTCGTTTTTGAAACAAATCTTCAAATAATCGCATGTATTACTATTTGCTTTTGTTGCAATATTCTTATGAACGAAAATCGTATGTTTTATTTTTAATTTACGGTTTATTGCTCTTGCCTATTCTGTGGTAAAGCGTGTCAATTAACTGACGATTTAATGGCATTTCCTCTTGTTGGGCAACTTTGTGTGACGCTGCGTAACAGTAAAATTGTCGTTTAGACTTTTATTATTTTTTCAAGAATATGGTGTTTCGTCATTTAATCGTAGAGAGAAATTTTCTACAAAAAGAAAAATTGACATACAATAAGAAAGTGATATAGGTGGGATAATCTAGTTTATGTAAGAGAGGATTTTCCTGATAATGCAACTTGAGTGCTTAACGATAACCTATTTAAAAGGAAATATTTAATTTTTCTATAAAATTTATATTGCAACGCATTTTTATTAATATAGGTTTTGACCGCTTAGTTCGTTATATTTGTCTTACTATTCTAAACATACATAGTGCTCATTTTCTTACTAATCATTTGCATATCTCAAACACAAATCGTTCGACTGACCTTCCGTTCTGTTTTTATTTATTTATCGAGTCTCCAGAAATAGTTACTATCTAGGACTTGAATAACGGTATTAGCAGGAGCTGCAGTCCACTATAATATACTGATAACAAAATGAACTGATACTTCTATCGTTAAAATTTGTATGTAATATATAGTTATGAGTTCTTAGATCTCTGCACATTTTTTCTAATTTCTATGGAAAAGTTTATTAGTTAGTTTTCAAACATCTTTACTATATAGCAATGACATCCATTCTGAAACAACTGATGAGGCTTTATCGTAAGACAGTATAGCAGTAGGGAATAAATATTAAACCATGTTTAGTCTCCAGTGATAACCTTTGAATGTCTAAGGTGAAACAGCTTTGTCGTCATTATTTAGTAAATTCATTTTATAAAATTAAACTATGAATTTGAATTTTAACAATGCAGCTATTTTTAAATCATTCTGATCTATTTCAGTTGTATTTTATGTGTTGTCATCGCTTCAGATTAAACCGTATATAAACATTTACTATAAAGCGTACGCGTCTTGAAGTTTGTAAATAAAGCAAATTGATATTTCTGGCTTAATTGCATGTTGCGAACAAGTTCAAATGTATTTAAAGTATTAAATTTCTAAAAATACTTTAAATCTATTTCATACATTTTAAATATTTATTTCTTTACAGTTGTCTCTTTTTTGGATAGTACATTGTTCAGGAATATGTTTTGTATTCTTGAAGAAGTCGTGGCTCCATTCATAGGCAAAACCATACGAAAATTCATTAATAACGAATGCTAATTATATCGAAAAAGTATTGTACATTTTTTTCGATTTAAGATGCCATTGATCATCTAACTAATAATCAATATGTTTTACTTGCCAAATATAATATAAATCATCGTACCAATCATGAATGATACTTATTTTCGCATACTTTGCAACTAGTCGAATAATCTGTTACCGAGACGATTGTTTTGGCTTTTGCTCCAACATAGCCAGTTAACCAGGATTATTATTTATTTGTTTCATTCTGTTTATTTTATACAATTTATTTCTGTAAAATCTCTGGTTTATTTTACATTTTAATTTCAATGCTGTTTTTTTATTTTTTGGCATCTTTTGATTTTTGTTGCAATAAACAATAATCACTCCTCGAAATGTGTAGAGTCTGCTTGTAATTATATCCCATAAGAGATTTTCATTTTTATGCAATAGAATAAAAAACATTGCTAATATTAATAGTATCTTACATACTACTTAATTTAAGAAAAGGCAATGTACTGCATTATATTATTTTACAAAATAAACTTTCTAAGTTTCATCTTTTTTTTACATTTTTTATAAGAAAATTGATATTATCGTGTATGAATATCTCTATCAATTCGACAATTGTGAGTGGCTTTGATTTGGTTAAACATAAAACTGCGGCATATATTAGAAATTTGTTTGCTTTAAACATGCAAAACTAGTAAAATAAATATGCAATACTGTGTTCTGAAGCCTTCTATGCGCATAGGGGAATTGCCAATTTGCTTAGTAGTTTAACTTTCTCATTTAATACCAATAATTTTATACGATACTATCATTTTTAAATACACTAAATTTAAAGTTCTTCATTTTTGATAAACTTACTTAAAAACAAATTCTAAGGCATGCCAGACAAAGCAGAGTATTAAAACTGTTTTTAGAAATACCTTTTGAGATTTAGCTATATTTTTTTAAATAACAATTAATCTCCTTGTTCGTTACTTAATCCTTTAAATCAAATGAATCTTAAATGGATGGCCTATTACAACGCGTTTAGTTGTCTGAGCCACTGGGCGCCATGAAAGTTATCATATTAGGCCGAGCACAAATAATTGGAGTAAATAATCGAGAAAAGTTTAATCATAGTTCTTTAGTTGTACTTATTTTCATTAAATAAGGCACAATTATCTCCGTAAAAGATATAAAAGGATAGACTTGACCCGTTTTTTCTCCAGAATCCATTTCTCATGAAAGTTAAATTATTTGCCAAATAGTTTGGAATAAATTAACGACTGAGAAGAAATAGTAACAGATTTGAACCCGTAGTAACATATGTGGACATGGTTATATATTTTCAGGAACTTAAATTTATTAGGAAGATGTTTTCTATGATTAAAATGATTTCAAGTAATCTGCTGCGTTAGGTATGAAATTTATGATCGCTGGGTATACACCTCGGATTGATTAAAAATACACTTGTTAAAAAAATCTGTCAAATTTTACTACAATGCTTGTTTTAAGATTTCGCTTCGTGATATAAATGTAGGACACTTTTTATAAGAATAGTGGAGTGCGGGGGTCATAGTTAAGCAGGTCACGATTTGCGACCGTTGGTTGTCGCTTTGCACTGACAGTTTTGCAAAGATCCGATTAATCCACATTTCCCAGTACGCATTGATTTCATCTTCGTTGTGACTGGGTGCTGATTGGACCTCCGAATGCTTCATCATCGTTCATACTAACCACTGGATATGAGGTGCGATCCAATCTTCAACGAAGGCAATTTACCGGAATCGCTGATTTATTCTGGTAAATTTAAAGGATCGGTAAAATAGGACCAATCATTGATGAAAAGAAAAAATGCATCTGTAAGTACTATTTACTCTTCTGATTTACGGTCGTTTTCTACCTTCTGAGGCTACGCCGAAACGCCGGTGTTTCTTTACCTGGACGGAGAGCAATAAAGTCGTCAACACACAAGTTCACATTTTCCGTTGATTGATAGGCATAGAAGTTCTATTCCGGTAGATTAGCCCACTGAAAGAAGAACAAAAATTTGACATAAATTGAAGGAGATGAAAGATTAGGGTCTCGTTATTAATAAAGTTTAATCTAATTTGCGGTGTTAGATTACTTCGCGATATCATACGCTGATAGGCAAATTGTTACTTACGTGTATGGAAAAATTAATTAGTCGCTAAAGAAAAATATTGTTTTGCAATTTTAAATATTTTTCTCCGATTCCCAAAATAATTCTATAAATATTTTCAGAAATGGAGAATATTTTTTGAAGATAATATGCGATTCATCCAGACTAACCACGCGTTCGTTTTTTTCTGTCTAAGGTCTGTCATGCTTGACTGAATATGAGCTGATGTTGGCGGCATGTGCAAGTTTAACACAAACTATTGTCACTAGGAATGGGCGACCTAGTGTTATTTCTACATTCTAAATTTCAACGCGAACCAAACAACACAATTGTCTGGTATCCTGTGGTCCTATGACAGTAAAATTTTAGTCAATTTTGGCTTTTTTTGCGGCTGTTTATGATGATGATGATGCAGTAACAAGCTCTCAAACCAATACAGTCCAAGATGGTCGTTCACATATGCCGCTATTGCTGCTTATTGCGCTATGTAGGCCTTTTAAAAAACAAGCAAATTCAGCTGCGCTAGTTAAAACACACTTGGAATTGAGGGAGAAAATTTCCGCAGATTCTGAAAACATCGTTTTGCGAAATTCACTGAATTAGCGAAATTTTGAGCGTTCTTCAAAGCAATAATCGCTAAGGAGTTACGAAATGAAGGAGGCTGCTAAATGCAACATTGTTAATTATCAGCTAAATTAACAGAAGAATTTGGCACATAATTTAAATATGAACTAGTGAATTTTCTGTGCGTTTCGCATTTTGCGTGTTTTAATCCCTTTATGTTTGTTCGCGCTCTCTGTGCATTATACGTTTTCGTATTTCCTGTTTTTTATTATATAATATGTACTTAATTCAAATTTATCCTTCTTGCTTTGGAAAAAAATGACTTCATAGTACTAGATATTTTAATTGAACTAAGTTCTGGTGAAAATAGGATGCATATTTAACTGTGTTTTATACATCTGCTTTGTAATGAATTCCTATGTTCATAAACAATTTATTTCTCAATCCAAATTGCAAATTAAATTTTTATTTAAATAAAAAAACGTACGTGATGCTGAATTTTGACAATCTGAACACTTATAAATTCGCGAAAATAAAGTGTGCTCATAAATTTATTTATATTTTCATTCTTATATTTCAAATAAAAGGAAGTTTCATTGCTTGTCGCGAATCGGTAGAATGGCAAAAACATCCTCGCATTCACTGCGACGGTAACATTTTAGGCCTTATTAGACAGGATCGTTGTGAAATAAGGAAGGTGCAGGCAGTGAAAACTGCAGCGGAGACAGAAAATGGCGTGGTTTTGTAAGCTTACACAAATCGAGAGTACGAATTTTCCGTGTAAGCCTAAACACTTGCCTTACTACAATTACACGTTTAAAGCATCTCGAAGTATTTCTGTCGTGACAGAGTGTTGGTGCATTGCATTCTATCTAGAATAATATGCCATGCAATTTTTCGATTTCCATTTTGTTCGATGAGTCATTAAATGCACGACCAAATGCTTATATAAATAAAAATGCTACGCCATTTTTAACCAAGATGTCTATCATTCAGATGTGTAACAGAAATAAATTTAACTCATTTGGTTAGATCTTTTGTTGCTGGCTTAGGTGAGTAAAATTGCTTAATTACAATGGTTTAGATTTGCGAAAAGTAACTCCTCTACACTAAATTACTTACGAGAAAATATTGTATAGTAAGTGTCTTTGAGCCACGTTGTCTTTCATTTCATGCCACCAAACAGGTCGCTTTAGCTTAATCAACATGGTGTTTGAAATCATAATTGCTGTACGCACTTAAATAATTTGTTAATGCACTAAACGAGTTGTTTAGCTGGCTGGTGCCATAGCTAAATAATTTGTAGCATTGCGGTAAAAATTCAAATAACACTGGCAAGAGCCGCATAGACTGACGGTTAAATTGAAGTAATTCAGGTGACATTTCCTTACATTTAAACCAGATTTGTTTTGACTATATATATATATATATATATATATATATATATATATATATATATATGTTGTGTATACAGCAGGTTCTCTGAAATGGTTCAAAATTTAAGCTTATGAAGAAAAAACGCAAATTAGTAATAAAGGAAATAAAAAGTTATTCCTATATAATTCTGTCAATTACAACCAAGGCTTCTGGCAAATTTCCTTTGCGTATAGGACAATAGCCATTAAGTACGGAACTGTAAAAGCCAATTGATCATAATTCAAGCGAAGTTGGCGCTGAATTTGTCGATCGTTTTGATTATATATGATATTTTCATTACTAAGAGGGACTGCATTAAGTTGGTTTACAACACAACATTCTCTGTTGTCTAGCCTGAATCTATTTGTTGTTGCTGTTCATGTTTAAGACTTCTAAATAAAGCAGCAAATAGTTTAGTCAAAAGGAATAATTTAGAGTAAAATGAAATTATTTTAAGAAATTTATTTGTGCTTGGTTAAGTTTAACATAAACACAACCCATGAAGTTAAATTTTTTCTGTCTTTGTTTTGAATGATAAATTTTGTGCTGGTTTTGTACGAAAAATAGACCATTTCCTTAATCTTAGTTAACGTTTTGTTTCAATATGATTAGAATAGCGAGTTTGTGGTGAAAACGCAAAAAAGTTCATGTATGTTTGATCTTACTGACAAAAATATCCCAATTATAGGTGTTTTTTAATAAAATCTTAACTGACATCTTTAGTTACATTATAGATTCTGGTAAATTCATAACAGAATATAATTCAATTTTTGGAAGTGTGGTAGTCAATTATAAACTTCAAAAGCCCTGCACCACAGAGTACTAAATATTGACATTGTCCAGTTACCCTCTAGTTTGAGCCAAAGTTTAAAAAATTTAAACTCAATATTTTGCGGTGTGTACGCATTTAGTTTGTATTTATGATTTTATTAGGAAAATTAATATGTACATAATTATGAATTTTACGTAAATTTTAACTGTAGAGTATTCTCTTGACGAATTAATTAACTTTTCACGATTAAAGTGCTACGATTTTATCCTTTTTTAATGAAAATAGTGGAGAGAACCGTTATTTTATTATTGAATTATGGTGAATGATAAATATAAGTTAACATTTTAATTTTTTTATTCGCAGTAGGCGTATACTTTACAGATTGCACATTGACTCAACGAAATGTTTTAAGTTCTAACTTCCGTTCACATTTCTGCAATACAGAGCATCTTATTTGTTATATTCATCGTTACTAAGCACTTGGAACTACCAGCATATATTTGTAAATAACGTGGTCACTTCATCAATTATAATTAAAGGAAATAGACAAAATAAAAGCTTTGCAAAAAATGAACATTGAAATATAATTTTCATGTGACTTTTTTTGTTGATTCTATAGTGCGTCAAATTCATTGACTGATACAGGAAATCAGTTGCTAGAAAGGTTTGGAATTTTTTATTTTAAAATGTTTCCAGCCGTCAATGGGCTTGCGAACTGATTACTAACTAACGACTTTCAAATGTCACTCTTATCGAGAAATGTCTGAGACAGTCAAGATGGCGTTCGCGTTCGTAGATTTTACGATTTTTGCAAAGCTACGGCAGTTTACCATTAGTCTGTCTTTATTGTTGTGACTTCAAAAAAATGTAGAAAAAATTGATTATAGGTGTGTAATTGGTTGTCAAGTCACGTGAATTAGGCTGGCCATTGCTCATTGGGATTATATTAACGCGAAACTATCTGTATGAACGTTTATAATGCATATATAAGCGATGACTTAAGTCTCCTGTGTTGTGGGCTCCGCAATAAAATATGCCAGAAAAATATAACTAATCACGGCTCTAACCTGGAACCTGTATGCTGCTAGGTTCTTGCATATTGTTTTCCAATTTAAGTGCTTCTTGCTGGGTGAGGGCACGTTTAGTCATGAAGGAACGATCAAAATCGCGAAATAAAAGGTCAAGTTTACCACGATTGATAATCCTCTAACCTCCAGAAATATATTGGCTGCTTCACAGGCAGCATGTGCAAAGATCAAATCCAATGTAGCTGACGTACTTCATCTACAAGAACGGCTAGACAGGATCAGACGGCTAGTAGATTATGCTTCAAATGCACAGTTGACAATGAACTGATATAAATCAAGCAAATACATACATTAAAAAGGTTTTTCATGTTCGTGCATCTTCAATAAGTGTGCTCCAATTTCTCAGTATCATTGGGAAGAAAATAAAATATACTTGATTTAAAGAATTTGCACGTATTGCATAATGAAATAGAGGAGCAATTGAGGCATAGTGCTTATTGTTTGACTAATAATAATTTAGTAAAGCCTATAAGCCGGAAAATCGTAACAACAGTGAATGTATGCGTAGTCATCTTGGATTAAATTTGGAATAGAGAAAGAAATACAAGATAAATATCTTGATTCCAGCTCCTATGCGGATTCTGAATCAATTGCCTTCTTTGCTAATTAAACAAAATTAGAAAGAAAATTGAATAATCAAATTGGTCGACTGATCTCTTTATTCCTAATTACGTGTTGAATTGGGAAGAGTTTCAACCTGCTTGACGAGCAACGATTCTAAAATTGGAAATTCAGCTACTTCCTTGGCTGCATGATCACTGCTAATTCTTATGATTTGAAAGTGAAAACAAAAAATATTGTCACGTTTTGAAGCTGCATCCCTTTTCTAGCAACATGAAATTATTATTGCCCTTATCCTCAGTATATTTATCCACAAAATCGTTGTCAAAAGTATACTTTGTGGCCCAGTCTTTGACTGATGTGTTTCAAAGAACCGAAGTGTTTAACTTAATAACAAGCAAGTTGGCATTTTCATCGTCATCAGATAAACAGAGGCTTTCACAGGAATTGTCCTCGTAGTGTTTCGGGATTAATTAGGAATGTTGATGTCTGTAGTTGTTGATGGCCAAGCAGAAGTACAGCTGTTCCTAAAAATCTTTTTGAACTACTGATGTTGATTTTAATTCTAAAAGCATGCGTGAAATGAAGACGACAATTTATGACATTTGGATTCTTTCTGTGCAATTGTAACCAAACGTGTTTTGAAATTGCGAATATTCACTAGGAGTTCAAAAGGAAGTTAATGACAAAAGGTCAAATCAGCTAGATTCTCTATGAACAATGTCCTTATTTTTGACAGAATAGTTGAGCTTGCGGAAAATATCAATCGCAATAAGGTAACACAACACCAAGCTAGAAAAATTTCGCATTTTCCTGTGCACTAGGTTGGATAGAGACGCATTGTGACGTAATCAAAACAATTTCAGTTATTGAAGACAAACAATGAGAATACCGGGATTGTGTACATCAACGATTATAAAAAACTAACTAGCTCTCCAATAGAGAACGGAAAAATTAGTCTCCCAATTATACAGTACACGGGCACAAGCAAATGCTGCAGGAACTCCGAGTAAGAAAACTTCCGAGCCACTCATATCTGTCCATCTGTTCTTCTATAAATCGTGAATTGTAATTGTATAATTTGATTGAATTTGTTCGGCCCTTTTTTTAAATGTTACTAACACATCCTGCTAGCTAGCTAGGCTACGCGAAAATTGTGCATCAGCAACTTCTTGACACAAGCACTTATTTGCTGACTTGCTCATGCTGCGCCGTAACTTCACTAATAGAAACAGCTTTCACTGAACTAATATCTTGGGAAACTTTGTGAAAGACGAGGTCTAGGGGAGAGGTCTGGTTAATTCTGCTTCCGTAGTATTGGTTCTTTTGAGTACTGCGGTGTTATAAATTGATTTTTTATTCAAGTAAGTAATACGTATGAGTCTGATTAAAAATCCATAACTTACTTTTTTGGAATGGAAATGAAATTTAATCCACTTTAATAACCACAAGTGTAAGATTGCAAAGTGATTTGTGTTTTGGTACGTCATTAGTCTGTTTAAAGTATAGAAATTCTGCATATACAGTGCTTGCAAAAAGACATATCTAGTTAGCTCAAACGTTCCTTGATATGTAAATTAAAATAGGAAAATTTATCTGTTTTTTCAATTATATTCTTGTATATACTGAACTTGACTGGAAATGTCGGATGCAATAATTCTATGCATCATCAGAGAGCCGGTATTTTAATCGATTTCCATATATATTCAATGCGGTTTGATCCTCGATAGTCAGTTTGCCGTCGTACTCTGATGATGATCATGGAAGGTCGAAACGCGTCAGTGCGTTGCAGCTGGCGGTAGTTTTGTTATGTTGTTCGATGACTGGTTAAATACAATGGGATTGGTGTTTACTTCAAGCACGCAAACTTGATTTAAAGAATTGTTACCACCACCCGCGCAATCAATTATTGTTTAAATTGTATTGCCTATATATGTATATGTGGCGAAAGCTGCAAACAGTTAATGTTCGTGACTGCATAGAAATTGTGCATCCGACATTTCCAGTCAAGTTCAATGTATGCAAGACTGCTAGAGGTGAGAGCCGCATATCTAAATTTGATTTCCATATATATTCAATGCGGTTTGATCCTCGATAGTCAGTTTGCCGTCGTACTCTGATGATGATCATGGAAGGTCGAAACGCGTCAGTGCGTTGCAGCTGGCGGTAGTTTTGTTATGTTGTTCGATGACTGGTTAAATACAATGGGATTGGTGTTTACTTCAAGCACGCAAACTTGATTTAAAGAATTTGTTACCACCACCCGCGCAATCAATTATTGTTTAAATTGTATTGCCTATATATGTATATGTGGCGAAAGCTGCAAACAGTTAATGTTCGTGACTGCATAGAAATTGTGCAGCCGACATTTCCAGTCAAGTTCAATGTATGCAAGACTGCTAGAGGTGAGAGCTGCATATCTAAATTTGATTTCCATATATATTCAATGCGGTTTGATCCTCGATAGTCAGTTTGCCGTCGTACTCTGATGATGATCATGGAAGGTCGAAACGCGTCAGTGCGTTGCAGCTGGCGGTAGTTTTGTTATGTTGTTCGATGACTGGTTAAATACAATGGGATTGGTGTTTACTTCAAGCACGCAAACTTGATTTAAAGAATTGTTACCACCACCCGCGCAATCAATTATTGTTTAAATTGTATTGCCTATATATGTATATGTGGCGAAAGCTGCAAACAGTTAATGTTCGTGACTGCATAGAAATTGTGCAGCCGACATTTCCAGTCAAGTTCAATGTATGCAAGACTGCTAGAGGTGAGAGCCGCATATCTAAATTTGATTTCCATATATATTCAATGCGGTTTGATCCTCGATAGTCAGTTTGCCGTCGTACTCTGATGATGATCATGGAAGGTCGAAACGCGTCAGTGCGTTGCAGCTGGCGGTAGTTTTGTTATGTTGTTCGATGACTGGTTAAATACAATGGGATTGGTGTTTACTTCAAGCACGCAAACTTGATTTAAAGAATTGTTACCACCACCCGCGCAATCAATTATTGTTTAAATTGTATTGCCTATATATGTATATGTGGCGAAAGCTGCAAACAGTTAATGTTCGTGACTGCATAGAAATTGTGCATCCGACATTTCCAGTCAAGTTCAATGTATGCAAGACTGCTAGAGGTGAGAGCCGCATATCTAAATTTGATTTCCATATATATTCAATGCGGTTTGATCCTCGATAGTCAGTTTGCCGTCGTACTCTGATGATGATCATGGAAGGTCGAAACGCGTCAGTGCGTTGCAGCTGGCGGTAGTTTTGTTATGTTGTTCGATGACTGGTTAAATACAATGGGATTGGTGTTTACTTCAAGCACGCAAACTTGATTTAAAGAATTGTTACCACCACCCGCGCAATCAATTATTGTTTAAATTGTATTGCCTATATATGTATATGTGGCGAAAGCTGCAAACAGTTAATGTTCGTGACTGCATAGAAATTGTGCATCCGACATTTCCAGTCAAGTTCAATGTATGCAAGACTGCTAGAGGTGAGAGCCGCATATCTAAATTTGATTTCTGCATATATTCACGTACTGATCCTCGATAGTCAGTTTGCTGTCGTACTCTGATGATGATCATGGAAGGTCGAAACGCGTCAGTGCGTTGCAGCTGGCGGTAGTTTTGTTATGTTGTTGGATGACTGGTTAAATACAATGGGATTGGTGTTTACTTCAAGCACGCAAACTTGATTTAAAGAATTGTTACCACCACCCGCGCAATCAATTATTGTTTAAATTGTATTGCCTATATATGTATATGTGGCGAAAGCTGCAAACAGTTAATGTTCGTGACTGCATAGAAATTGTGCAGCCGACATTTCCAGTCAAGTTCAATGTATGCAAGACTGCTAGAGGTGAGAGCCGCATATCTAAATTTGATTTCCATATATATTCAATGCGGTTTGATCCTCGATAGTCAGTTTGCCGTCGTACTCTGATGATGATCATGGAAGGTCGAAACGCGTCAGTGCGTTGCAGCTGGCGGTAGTTTTGTTATGTTGTTCGACGACTGGTTAAATACAATGGGATTGGTGTTTACTTCAAGCACGCAAACTTGATTTAAAAGCAGGGTTCAGGTGGTGGCCCAGTATGCTCACTATATACTGGAGTGAGGAATAGGGGAATATTGGAGGGTAGTCTTCTATACGAATGTGTATACCAGCAGTAGTGAAGCTAACATTATATAAAGTCTCGACAATGCGACTTCAAAGCCAACTCCCTGTATATAAAGTATACCCAGCCTGTAAATGGTACCAACTATTTCTTTTGATTCAGTAACTATTACCAACACCATTATTGCCGAATGGTTATTTAGTACTAACACTATAGCTACCGAGTAGGTATATGATACCAACAAAATGAATTTCAAGATATGCTCAATTTCACCAAAAGCGATAATTTTAACTACTTCTGAACACTGGAAAAGGCAAACACCCTGGCCATTATCGTTATCAATTATCACTAATCTAGGTAATCATGATAACATTCAATTAAACACTTAAATACAATTTTTTTGTGGAGAACTGATGTATATGCAATTGATAATTAGGTGTCGCTCACCTAGTATAAATTAGTTCAAATTGGACCAGAAGCATACACCAGAGTCAGCATGAATGGAAAGTATAATATCATGTGCACATTAGTTTCGTGCTTACTGGTGACTCATCAGTAGATAATATTACGCCCTTGCCCACTAATTATTTGGGCGAGGAATGTGGGTCAATTGGACGGTTGATCTGTTGTATTAAATTAACAAACTATTGAGTTATATTCCTTCAGAAATTTTCTCATATTTGTATTTATTTAAGACTGTATTATGACTTACATGACACATTTTATTTTACGAATATTGTGAAAGTAAGTGATCCAATATAAAAGAGATTCTTGAATAATTTTCCAATTGCTGTTGAAATAGCAATGAAATATTTTTAAATAAAATTTTATTTAAATTGGTGTACATAATTTCCGGTAAATGAGTACGCTCATGTCTTTATTGTATCAGTCTAACACTAATTAATTATGGAGGCAATTTTTTTAAGGCGTCTCTTCAGTTCTTGCTTGGTAGGAGGGTAGATTTGAAAGGCGAAGCAATCCAATGTCATTTTATCGTGGGCAGGATGAAGTTTTTAATGTTAAACTAAATCAAATCAATCAAAATTCATCATTTTGTTGCAGAAATATTATTGCGTTTTAAAGATTTATAATTTGCATGTTTTACTAAGTGAAACTCGGGCATTGTTAAATACAACACAAAAGTTTCCTTAGAATATAACTTGATTGAAATTTATATGTATGTAACAGAATATAGTTTTAATTATAAATTAAATTAATTAATTATAAATTATTTCGTCTATGGAATAAAATTATTGCTCATTCTTCTCGCTAGCTCAAATGACGTTAAATTCAATTTTAAAATAGTGCGTTAAAATTAAATGCGACCTCTAATTTTGCTCATTTAAATACATTTCATAATCTAGTATAAACAAAATTAACAAAGCGGATAAAATCGTTTTACGATAATATTCTTAATATTATGATATTTCAGGTTGTACAGAAACAAGCGGAAATATTTTTCAACGTGCATTTTTCCACATAAATAGTACTGCTCTCTGGATAATTGGATGAATTTGAATTACAAGTGGATACAAAACCTATTATTTATATTATTGCTAATAAACATTCCTAATTAGTTTTTGTCAGCTTCTTTTTAAAGAACTATCTTCTGCTCAAAAATATTTCTGAAAAATAATTTTTGGTAAATTTTCAGTTGCACAAACTAGGAACTTACGCATAAAATTGGAAATGACGAATTTGGGCAACATAACGTAATGGTCATTCAATTTCGCGGTTTGAAGTTATTTTGTGATTCATTTTTTTTCGTTTCGGTCATTTTGCAAACTATTATGCTTATGGTAAACTTTATTTAATACCGTATACTTAGAATTGTGCTAAAACTTTAATTGATTTCTCTAGTTTCTGTCTTTCAGTTTTAAAAATCCATCAATTTTATGAATTATGTAAGTGTTGTTCAAGGCCATTCTCAAATTGATTCGTAATTTTAGCCGAGATAATTATGCGAACACATTCTCCGCAGACTATCTTCGGAATCAAATGAATTGATTGTCTATTTCGTACTAAAAAATCGTTCCAAGAAATAACAAATTTAATCCAATATTTTAGATAAATATAAATGCAATACGCCTTATCTGTAGCGCGCTTTAATCTGGCAGAAGGGGACAAATGTTATTCAACAATCGATAAAGTGTACATTTTGGGTAATTTTAAAATTCTTGTACATTTACACAGCATTTGACGATTATATGATAAAAAATTTTAAATCCTAAGAAAAAAAATTAATTTCCAGGAGGTCGTAAAATTTTTGCATCCAAATATATTTGAAGTGAAACAAATAATTGTAAATATGAAATCTTAGAAAAACAAGGATGGAAAGAAATTATTAAGCAAATTACCCAAGGCATATTTGGAAAACTACAAATCAGAGAGAAAATAGCAAACAATGTATTCCATAAATTGACCCATGCTAATGACTGTTATTCATATGTGTACTTTCACAAGCATAGCTGAATATAAAATAAACAAAACAGGAAAAAAGTTCAAATTCTAAACTTTAATAAGATTATAGGTTACTATTTCTGATGTAAACCTGTTTTTTAAAGATTTTGTGTAGGGGAATTAATGAATTGATAGTAAATGTCTTTCGACATATAATTGTTACTAAGTTTTGGTAAAGCAGATATCTTTTAAAAATTTAAATACCTTAAATAAAACTGACAATTTGACTATTTAAATATATGTTGAGGTTTGTGTTAATTTGTCGAATTTTGCGATGGAAATTATAGCATAATAAAATGGATTTTTGATTCTTTAAATTAAAAAGTATTTATTGCTATTATAAATGTGAATTGAGTCACCATCTTTCCTAAACATGATTCTACTTAGCAGAATATGCATAAATTGTGGTTTCGTTCTAAAGTATTAGACCGCCAATTTCAAATAAAAAATACGAAAATCAAACTTTTTCCAAATTCAAGGAGAACACTTGTCTAATTAATTCGTTAAACCACTTCATTTTTAAAATCAACTGGCCACTCCTGAATGCTTAAGATGTTCAAATTTGACGATAAACTAAGCTGGAATCTGGATACATCCTACGGTAGTTTATACATTCAAAAATCAGTGGAGTGTCTGTTTATAGTTACTTAGGTTTACACTTTTCGATGCATAAAGAGACATCATCTTCAAGCAAGCAGTCTGAGTCCACATAAGTTAGCAACTCTGTTTCTATATATATGGCCGCATTCTACGGACCAGTATATACAAAAGACCGTCGGGAATCACAATAATTTATCAGGCCGAAAGGTACAGTTAAATAAAACTGTAAAACGCAGTGACAATGTAATGATTTTGTTGTAGTCTGCAGCTAAGTTTGTAAAAATCTTCTCAATCTAATGACAGTATAATGAGCATATACTGAAAAGAAATAAACAAAGTAAAAATATGACGATGGCCAAATATTTTTAGTTTATATTGGTGTGGTTTGCAAGCGATTACTTCCACACTAATGTTCAAAATCGAGGCAATCGGATTTTAGCAAGCCTGATGAAGAATTGTCAAAATTTGCGCTATTTTATTTTCAATTCATTGCCAATTTAAAAAAACATTAATCATTAAATAGTTACCCACGCATCAGTTATATATCTTCCCTTTTGTTTTTCCTTCTGAATTAGCTTTGCTCTTGTGGAATGACTGTGTGTTGAAATTCTAGTTTCCAATTATCTGCGCTTACTAATTAATTTCTCTGTGTAAATCGCTGCCTCTCGTAAAAGATGTTTTTTAATCTCTCCTTTGTAGAGTTTTAAACCCACTTTTTCTTTGTGAATACTACCTTATACGTCTATTTGTAAGTCTGACAGTGTTTGCTTAGTTGGTTTAATTGAGTGCACTATATAATTCTATTATATAGCGTAATTTTGTTTAACGTATTTTAAAATACAGAATAATTATGTGTATCGTTCACTGTTATTGGATGACATATATTTCTCGTTGTATACATGAATAGTGTTAATGAAAATAATATTTTGGTCTACATTAAATTCGGGTTTTTAAAATATTTTTCTATATTCTTTTACTTTACCGGGCGTTTTAATTTACTTTTTAAGTCCTCGCAACACTCCGTAATTTTATTTATCCTTTCCTTTGTTTAGTGGGTTATTTGTAGATCATTTATTTTATATCATATACGTAATTTATAGTAGCAACATTTTGTCCAATGTTAAATTTTTCACTTACTTTTACTCTTTTAAAATGGACAACGTGTTTACACAGATTTTAACTATCTTCGACCAACATTTCTTTCTTAACTAATCGTGAATTTAGGTAATTGTGTCATGCTAATTCAATGACGGAATTATTTATTTCAATACTGTCTCTTCTTAAAATCAAGTTTGCGAGCTTGAAGTAAACACCAATCCCATTGCATTTAACCAGTCGTCGAACAGCATAACAAAACTACCGCCAGCCGCAACGCACTGACGCGTTTCTACCTTCCTTGACCATCATCAGAGTACGACGGCAAACTGACTATCGAGAATCGTCCATTGAATATATATGGAAATCAATGTTAGATAGGCGGCTCTCACATCTAGCTGTCTGCATACATTGAACTTGACTGGAAATGTCGGCTGCACAATTTCTATGCAGTCACGATTATAAACTGTTTGCAGCTTTCGCCCATATACATATATAGGCAATACGAATTTAACATCGCTCAGTAGGCAGTACCCTTTACCCAGTTTTGAGCTTGGTAAATACTAACCATTAGAATAACCAGTCGTCGAACAACATAACAAAACTACCGCCAGCCGCAAACTTGATTTAAAGAATTGTTACCACCACCCGCGCAATCAATTTTTGTTAAATACTGTCTGTTATTAGTTACGAGTACATAACCCGTAATTTCAAATAGTTTCTTCTGCGAGAAAATTTCTGATTATTCACACTAAGTTTTCCATTTTTGATATAAAAACTAATTAATTTTTTTATGAAAACCAAACTACAGTCAGCTAAACATGATGAGGCTAGGTGACGATAACATGCCGTAAACCTGCTAACGGCTGCCACACTTAATGAGGCCAAATTTAAACTGGCTCATCTCAGAGGCTCGGTCTTTACCAATGCTGACTCGATGCAGCTTCCGAAGATTTCATTTCGTTGGTAATGAAACGTCCAAAAATCGCGATTGCCAGGTCGAATTACACATTAAGAGCAAATTAAATCATTGACTCGGTTTACAAAACTTTCAACGAACTTTGTCCTAATTTAATTGTTGACAAAATATGATAGTACCAATAAAACACCAATATATGCACATGCACATATAAAGGACAAAACTAACTAAACAGAAATTTATACAGTAAATTAAAATTCATTAATAGTCCAGTTAGATACTGTTCGTTGCGTAGAACTAATATATATGCAAGTATGTATTAAGTGTTGCTAACCTAGTAACAAATTAGTTCAGTTGTGACCAGAATTATAAACCAAAGACAGTAAGATCGTAAATAATAATCTCATGAACATTCGTTTTGTGCCTACTGGCGACTCATCAGTAGGAGCCGATGTTACGCCCTTTAACCAGTATACATTTCGTTGAGGGAATTAGGATAATAGAACGGTACAGTCTCCTAGAGGAATGTGTAAACCCGCAAGAAGTAAGCACATCACAAAGTCTCAGGTCAGACTCTAACGCTAACTCACTCTATATAATATAATATTGCCATATATATACCATGACTAGTGCAGCAACTGAATACCAACATTGTAGTACAGAAAAGGTAAATGGTACTAACACTATGGATGCCGAGTCGGTACATGGTACCAACATGATTGATTTAAATGTATGCTTTAATTCACAGAAATTGAGATTTACAACAATTTTTGAACACCTATTATTCCAGTAAATCCCTACACTCTGGCCTTGATAGATATCAGTTATCATATTTCGTTGTATGCATGACATCATTGAATTCAATATATTACAGTTAAATACTGTTTATTGCAAAGAGCTAATATATATATGCAAGAATGTATTAGGTGTTGCGAACCTAGTAACAAATTAGTTCAGTTGTGACCAGAAGGATAAACCAAAGGCATATTGTTAGTATCCTTTACAGACTCGGTATATATATTATATAGTGTGAGTTAGCATTGAAGTCGCATTGTCGTTGACTTTAGATTATGTTAGCTTCACTATTACAGGTTTACATATTCGTCTAGGAGATTGTACCGTCCTATTATTCCACATTCTTCTACCAAATATATAGTGGTTAAAGGGCGTAATACCGGCTCCTACTGATGAGTCGCCAGTAAGCACGAAACGAATGTGCATGAGATTATACTTTCCGTTCATGCTGCCTTTGGTTTATCCTTCTGGTCACAACTGAACTAATTTGTTACTAGGTTCGCAAAACCTAATACATACTTGCATATATATTAGCTCTTCGCAACAAACAGTATTTAACTGTAATATATTGAATTGAATGATGTCATGCTTACCGCGAAATATGATAACTGATATCGATGAAGGCCAGAGTGTACGGATTTACTGGAATAACACTATGGTTTCCGAGTCGGTACATGATACCAACCTGATGGATATAAATTTATGCTAAAGTTCACCCAAATTGAGAATTACAACAATTTCCGAACACCTGTTACTCCAGTTAAACCATACACTCTGACCTTCATCGATATCAGTTATCACATTTCGCGGTAAGCATGACATCATTCAATTCAATATATTACAGTTAAATACTGTTTGTTGTGTAGACCTAATATATATGCAACTATGTATTAGGTGTTGCGAACCTAGTAACAAATTAGTTCAGTTCTGATCAGAAGGATAAAACAAAGGCAGCATGAACAGAAAGTATAATCTCATGCACATTCGTTTCGTCCTTACTGACGACTCCTCAGAAGGAGGTGCTATTACGCCTTTTAACCACTATATATTTGGGTGAGGGATGTGGGATAATAGAATGGTTCAATCTCCTAAAGGAATGTGTAAATCTTTAGTAGTAAAACTAACATCATATAGTCTCGACAAAACGACTTCAACGCTAACTCACTCTATATAATATATATACCAAGTCTGTAAAGGATACAAACACTATAGCTATTATGTTAATAACCGATACCAACATTGTAGTACCGAAACGGTACATGGTATTAACACTATGGATGCCGAGTCGGTACATGGTACCAACATGATTGATATCAGTTAAATATTGTTTGTTGCGGAGAACTAATATATATGCAAGTATGTATTATGTGTTGCGAACCTAGTAACAATTTAGTTCAGTTGTGACCAGAAGGATAAACCAAAGGCAGCATGAACGGAAAGTATAATCTCATGCACATTCGTTTCGTGCTTACTGGCGACTCATCAGTAGGAGCCGGTATTACGCCCTTTAACCACTATATATTTGGTCGAAGAATGTGGAATAATAGGACGGTACAATCTCCTAGACGAATGTGTAAACCTGTAATAGTGAAGCTAATATCATCTAAAGTCTACGACAATGCGACTTCAACGCTAACTCACACTATATAATATATATACTGAGTCTGTAAAGGATACTAACACTATGGCTATTGTGTTAGTAACCGATACCAACATTATTGTACCGAAAAGGTACATGGTACTAACACTATCGTTTCCGAGTCAGAACATGGTACCAACATGATGGATATCAATTTATGCTATATTTCACCGAAATTGAGAATTACAAAAATTTCTGAACACCTGTTACTCCAGTAAATCCATACACTCTGGCCTTGATCGATATCAGTTATCACATTTCGCGGTAAGAATGACATCATTCAATTCAATATATTACAGTTAAATACTGTTTGTTGCGAAGAACTAATATATATGCAAGTATGTATTAGGTGTTGCGAACCTAGTAACAAATTAGTTCAGTTGTGACCGGAAGGATAAACCAAAGGCAGCATGAACGGAAAGTATAATCTCATGCACATTCGTTTCGTGCTTATTGGCAACTCATCAGTATGAGCCGGTATTACGCCCTTTAACCACTATATATTTGGGTGAGGGATGTGGGATAATAGGACAGTACACTCTCCTAAAGTAAAAAATAGATTAGTTGTGACCAGAAGGATAAACCAAAGGCAAACTAAGTTCGCAACACCTAATAGATACTTGCATATATATTAGTTCTCCGCTACAAACAGTATTTAACTGTTATATATTGAATTGAATGATGTCATGCTTACCGTGAAATATGATAACTGATATCGATCAAGGCCAAGGTGTATGGATTTACTGAAGTAACAAGTGTTCAGAAATTGTTGTAATTCTCAATTTCGGTGAAATATAGCATAAATTAATATCCATCATGTTGGTATCATGTAATGACTCGGAAACCATAGTGTTTGTACCATGTACCTTTTTGGTACAATGATTTTGGTATTGGTTACTAACACAATAGTCATAGTCTTATTATCCTTTACAGACTCGGTATATATATTATATAGTTTTAGTTAGCGTTGAAGTCGCATTGTCGTAGACTTTATATGATTTTAGCTTCACTATTGCAGGTTTACACATTCGTCTAGGAGATTGTACCGTTCTATTATCCCACATTCTTGACCAAAATATATAGTGGTTAAAGGGTGTAATACCGGCTCCTACTGATTAGTCGCCTGTAAGCAACGAAACGAATTTGTATGAGATTATACTTTCCGTTCATGTTGCTTTTATTTATCCTTCTGGTCACAACTGAACTAATTTTTTACTAGGTTCGCAACACCTAATACATACTTGCATGATTGATATCAATTTATGCTATAGTTCACCGAAATTGAGAATTACAACTATTTCTGAACATCTGTTATTCCAGTAAATCCGTACACTATAGCCTTGATCGATATCAGTTATCACATTTCTCGTTAAGCATGACATCATTCAATTCAATATATTACAGTTAAATACTGTTTGTTTCGAAGAACAAATATATATGCAAGTATGTATTAGGTTTTGCAAACCTAGAAGCAATTTAGTGCTGTTTTTACCAGAAGGATAAAACAATGACGCCATAAACGGAAAATAAGATCTCATGCACATTCGTTTCTTACTTACCGGTGACTCCTCAGTAGGAGCCGGTATAACGCCCTTACCCCATATATTTTGATGAAGAATGTGAGATAATAGGATGGTACAATTGATCATTCAATCATTAATTGTAGGCAGAATTGCTCCGAATGGGCAAAGTGAGATTCCCCACGCCACGAGTGTTTATGATTGGCCTTTCCTTCAGGTGGAACCTATTTGCAATCGATTAAGAACTGAAGTCCTAACAATTCACCTATGATCTGTAATCATATACAGACGCACCTATATATATATATATATGTATATATAGACTTAACAGACATATATATATAATTTATCATTAGGAAAAGGGGACATTTAATAATAAAATGCACGGCCATCCCGGATAACTCATTTTAATCTTTCATTTAATCACATTCTTGGTTTTCAATTGATTAAGTGGATGGCAACTAGTATGATTTTTAGTTTGTCGTCTATTTCTCGTTGATCGTGTCTAGCAAGTTGATTTTTCATTGCGTGCCCGTGTGCGTATATTTTTAATTCTCGTTGTATTACATAATGGTTGTTCTACTAATTTTTGTAATTGCGCTTTAATTAGTTATTCACTTTGTTGTCTATTATCCTCAAAATTGATTGTTCCTTGTGTGTTGTTCTTGAGATTTAATTTGCCCCTTGGTAACAACGCAGATCATTTAGATTGCACAGTTGATCTTACATATTTTTGTGCAATTTATGTCACTGTTAATAATGCTTGTAATGCTGCTTGCGCAGATGTTTATTCTTTAGTTTGTTGCGCAGCCGGTTATTTATGTCAACGCTCGTCTAATGGGATTTTGAGCTCGACTAGACGCTAGTTATATTTTATTGATTTATGTGATTCGTGGCCAGACAAGAAAAATATAATGATGGTAGAACATTTGATGTTTAGGCCAGATGCTTGTTCCTCCACATAAACAGCTTCGCATATGTAAAATAATTTTTCGCACTTGGCTTTACGTAGAATTGAAGAATTCTTTAAATTTAATCATAGTCGTAATAATTTTGTTACAAACTAAGGCACTCCAATTGAAGGCAGACTACCGTAATCAATTATTGCACAGCGGTTATATCAATTCACCAAGGTGAAAACGTTAAACTCACATGCAGTACTTAGACAATCATGATGTTCTATGCCAAAGTT
Source organism: Eudiplozoon nipponicum (assembly GCA_029291075.1). Taxonomy (NCBI): domain Eukaryota; kingdom Metazoa; phylum Platyhelminthes; class Monogenea; order Mazocraeidea; family Diplozoidae; genus Eudiplozoon; species Eudiplozoon nipponicum. Next base: position 36,644 of record JAQBSW010001879.1, on the reverse strand, counting down.
CAATTGCCAATGCTCTCCAAATACTTCACAGTCTACAAATTTTCACGTTTGTACGGTTGCATATATATATATATATATAATCAGACGCACATAAACATACCCATCAACAGAATCCAATAACGTATACCGCAGAAATTGATTTAAGAAAGCCCGTCACCGTTAGAAAATTTAGCTGTATCCAAACATAGATTAGAAATTGGACATTCGGTCAATTTAGCGACTTTCTAAGTCCTACACAAAGCAAAGTCCGAAAATTATTGTACATAAAAGAAGCCATTTATATAAGAAAAAAAACAACCAGTCCAACTATTCAAAATGTCCATCAAAATGATATTTTAATCTACTTAAAATGCAGTGGGCATTTTAAATTATATATATTATTTGTATTCCTTAATGATGTTCAGTGCCTCGGTATATTATACAAATATTTTCTGGTAAGAGAAAACATTTAGCAGAAAAATGTATTTTTATTGTGGTCGATGGCCGGATTATTGCGAGAACATTCAACTGCGTATTAAAATCATTCAGTTAAATAAATTCTGCGCCTTCATTTTATTGGGTGATTGAGAAGTAGTCTGATTTTCAGTTTTTCTTCGGTTTCTTGTCTTTGGTTAAATATTTATGGGTTTTTTAGTGTGTGAGTTTATGTGCCTGTGGACATATATGGGCCGTTCTTATTGTATTCAAATTGTTGTTTGAGATCTTGTTATTCTTGTATTGATAGGGCTATTGTGCGTTCAAATTTTTTTCTCCATATGCTGTCCTATGTATCGCATTGTTGAAGAGATTTATTTCGTCATCTTGGAAACATCGCAGTCTTGATCAGGCCACGTGTTGTGAAAATTTCGATACGGATGCTGTTTGCGCAGTTATTGCTATTTCAGTTCGTAGACCATCCGCTGGAATGATTTCCAATGCTTCTCCAAGAAATAGTCAAACTCGCCTAGTAAGAATAAGATTGTTCTTAGTTGCGTGATTCGAGTCAAATCGAGTAAAATGTCATATTAGTGGACATGTTAAATGTTTATTCCAGGTGTATTTTGGTCCTTTGAAAGAGCTTCGTATATGCATAATATTGGGTCATCGTTATATGCTTGCTTTTAAATAAATGGCCGAAAATGCTTATATTGCTCGCATGATTTATTTGGATTCTTTTGTCGGCCAATCAATGATTGTGTTGGACTTCATTTATTATTAAAAACTTTTAAAAATGTAAAAGCTCACGGCCAGCCCAATACCTCGTATATATATATATATATAGAGAGAGTATATATATATATATATATATATATATATATATATATATATATATATATATAAGAGTTTATATATATATATATATATATATTGATTTTATAACTCAGTAATAGATCATTAATTAATTTTTAGGAAGTAAACCAATATCACCGATTAGACTAAAATCTAAAGTATTATGCGAATGGTTTTATTGAGATTTTGCGAAAAATATTGTGCCTAAATTTAACTACACGAAAACTTAAATTACACGTTGAGTGTTCATGGATTTCCACATGAATGAATGGAAATTTTTTAAAGGTTGTTTTATATGCCACATATATGAATTTTTGTACTATAAAATGGTGAGTTATATAATTTGTGTGTTTTTGTCAATTTTTTATACAAATATACCATTCGGTCATTCATTTAGTGTCACTTAGTTGACTATCTAGGCTTAGCATACCGTCTGTTCGAGGTAATTCTATACAATTGTTCCGTGTTTTCAGCTGCTGTTTCGTCCAAGCGAGTAAATTTTTCTTTACTCACAGCACGTCTGCTTCTTGCCTGTTTGTCTGTCCGTCTGAATTTGTTATTGCCTCTCTTGTTGCTAATGTGCTTTATTGTGAACTTCATCAATACGGAGTTGGTTGTGTTTCTCAAATTTCGTGTTGCTCTCCTTTATTCGCGTCCAATCTATTGTTTGGATGAAATTGTTTTCAACATTCAGCAAGTGTTCTAGCCGTTTCCTATTTAGGGCATCATAAATGTTTACGAATTTGTCAGGCCTCGCTTTGTAAAAATTTTTTTTGCTAGTTATGCTCCCTCAAGGCCCGGTTTCAGTTGTATGATCATTAATTGCTACTCCTCTCTGGACCAACCACTGGGGCAGGTGTTAACGGATTCTATGGATTAGCTGCTTCTTAGTTCTGACAGTATAGTGTTACTGTATTTACAATTAAACTAACATAAAACTACAGAACAAGAGCGACGTCATTCAAATACTGATTTCAATGGAAGTAATAATAATGTTTAAAAAATTACATTAGGAAAGACAGCACTGATCCCTTATGACCTAATCCAAGATGAGATATATTGGTCTGCACAAAAACAGCTCGGATTATATTTAATGGTGAGTAAATTCGTCAGACCATTGTTGCTGCCATGGGACGTTGTTTAGCTCCGCTCCTAATGAATGTGCACATGTATTCCCATAAGAACTTAGCCTGGTCCAAAGGATTCTTAAACATTTATAGAACATTGAGAACCAAACATCAAGAATCCTTTTAAATAATGATTGTTTGCAATAGTGTATTAAGTGTTGCGCAATTTCCTTCCGGTTATATTCGAACCAATTTCTTAATAGGTGTGAAACACCTAATACACAAAAGTCAGAACCCATGTTGAGAGTAAAATAGAACTTTATTTATAAAATACAGCATTTGACTGGCCGCGAATGAAAAGAGAAATACGAGTATTCAACAAGTACAACAAACTTCATCTGTACAAATGTCACCAAATTTAGCATCAGCAATTAAGCAAAGAACAACAGTCAGACGGACAAACCAACGAGCGAGGAACAGATGTGCCACACAGTACGAAAAGACCTCGAGGTTAAAACGAACAGTAGCTGTACAAGTATTACAAAAAGCACACTTGGTAAATGCAATATAAAAAAAGGCAAACAAGCAAACTCGTCTACACGACAAACAATTGTGCACGCTTTCTTCAAACAAACGGTATGCTAAGCCTTGATAGGCATCTAGCTGAAATAAACGAATGGTCAGATGTCATAAATCTTGATAACAAGTGACATAAACAGGCACATTCAATAAGTTGCCCATGCAAAAGTTAAACCATTCACACACATGTGACAAATGTAATAGAATATCAACAAATTTTCATTCATTCATTTGGACGCCACTTATACTCAACGAGAAAATTCAGTTTATGTGCAGTTAAGCTTATGTGAAATATGCTTATCAAGATGTCACTACATCAATTCACAGAAAAATTTACTTTCATCCAATAAATGAACGATTTTTAATTCCTTCTGAATAATTAAAAAAGACAATTGACAACCTACCATAGTTAGTAGGTTCTAAATTATTTAACTAATTGTGGCATTTCAGATAACATAAGCTGCCTATTTATTTAAAACAACAAGTTAATAATTTGGATTGCTGTAAAGTTCAAGTGAAACAAAAGCGCAATATGCGACCAATAAATCCAGCATAAATATTATAAATAATAAATGGGTCTTGTTCTCCTTTAAGAGGATCAATGAATACAGTTCCCAATGAGCTCAATAGAAATATTAATATTATACCTGTATACATATATATATATATATATATATATATATATATCGTCCTTATTAGGAACTCCGTCAATTACTTTCCGTAATTTGCCGCAAATGTGGCTCAAATCAGGGCTTATTTGTTTATAAGACTAGCACTTATGTCGCTACACCACTGACATTACACCCACAAAATCAAGCACACATTCGGCATCTCCTAAGATCTGTAATTCCGATTAACCACCATCGATAAAGCTTTAAATAATTCACATCATTCCACCTAGGAAAGTTTTAGTGAATGTTAGCTTAGTTACTGGGTTTTTTATAATATAAATTTTCGTCAGTGTTGACTAAAAATTGGGCAAGGTAGCAAAAAAGTAACTCAACAAACGGGCTGTTTTCTTTTTATTCAGAACTGGTCAAGTACATACCACATGTTGCCACGACCGACGCTCGACCTGATTCAAATTTTCATCTAAATCTAGCAGTCGTACCGCTGTTTCATTGATGCCTCGCGATAAATGATATGTTCAGTCGCGCTCCAATTTTTTTCAGTTAGCCAATGCTTTGTCCATACTAACTTTCGTGTGCAAAATCTAAATTCTAGCATAAAACTTTAATTCAATGTAATGTCCCAAGGTGGCACGACTTCTTCTCTATTATGACAGATCGGGGGTTGCTGGTTAGAAATTTAAGTCATGCGAGAGGCTAAATGATTTCCATTTGAGGGAAAATCTAACCACAGCATGATTTTTTGAATAATTTATGCAATGTTTATACCACACTGACGATATACATTTAATTAAATTTCTGTCATTTAAATTTAATTCGATACACCGGCTTTTTTCATTGCCTGTAACGCTTTAAATACTGTCCACCAGTTGTCGCAGAGGAAATTCGAATCAGGTCACATTGGATTTAGGGCCTCAGAGTCGATCCGCTTTTCTGCTCGTGCCGCGTACTACACGTGATTTCAAGTCATATACCAAAATTAAGCTTTTTTGTCAGCCTTTCCAGGATTGGGAAACCATTTAGGATCTCTTAATGTCTGAAGCTTAAAAAACGCCTCCGATATGTCAATATTTGACAGACACCTTGCCACTTTCAGTATTCATGTTGATTTTCAGATTAATGGTGGGAATTTTGTTATGCCTATTTATCACTATGAACTTAAAATTGCATCAGGTTACAAGGTAAATTCATCCAGAACATCGGCATTGTCCTTATTGGAAACTCTTCAAGTATTGTTCAGTATTTGCCGCGGACGACATTCAAGTCCGGGCACATATGCTTCGAGGTCTGGGTAGTACTTGAATAGTTACCATTAAGGACGAAACCGTTTTTCTGGATGAACTTCCTTCGGCATCTGATGCAATATTTAGTTTATTCTGGCAAAATCTTGCCTTTAGTTTCACCAATACACACACACACACACACATATATATATATATATATATATATATATATATAGTAAGTATTAAATAAAAATCGCATTAGAGCACTAATGCAGTTCATCAACTAAATCGGTTTTGTTGTCATTGGTTAAACATGATGTTGTTTCCAGAATTTCTGAATATTGCTGACAATATTCATGCGTATACTTACTCGCATGTGGCCTGCCGCTAATAAAGGTGAATCTAATTGGTTGCTGCTTCCGGTAATTTCACTGTGTAGCAGAAAACAAACCTCTTTAGTTTGGAATATTGAATGAAATTTTAAACACAATATCTGATTATATAAAAGTTTTTCGTATAAACGGAACACTGTATATAACAGTAAATTGAATTAATCAATTAAAACAATATCGTATTCATTGTGCACTTATATATCGCACGTTGCAATATATATATATAGAGAGAGAGAGATATATATATATATATATATATATTATCCACAAAATTCCGTCATCTCGAGTAATCTGTTTCTTTTGGTATTATTTGCACACCAAGTTAATTTGGAGGCAAACAATTAAAACATATAATTGCTGTTTAAGCCAAAATTGTATAATTATGTGAAGGAAAGAGAAGCCAATTTGTTGGTCATGGTATTAACCTCTTTCCGCATAATTCATGAGTGGTAGCTATGGCGACAAGCGGGGTTTAACCACAGTTGCATTTCCACAATTTTCAACATTCTCGTACCCAGCTCACAGTCGCAATTTCAAAGTTCGCGTGAAGGTTAAAAATGGCAAGGAGATTGAGTGACTACATCTTTCATTGTCAATTGAAGTGGCTACCTTAAACTTTAAATTTTGGATAAATACCTGAATAGCTTTAATCTACCCTGCCTCTGCATTACTCGAAGGAAATCGATAAAAAAGAAATCCAGTTTTAATAAACGACTTTCTTGATTGTTTTCATAATAATAGAAAGTAACATTAATATTAATTCTCCCTTACTGAGTTATAAGACTTGAAATTGTTGGCAAATAATTTATACGTGCAACTCGTGTTATATTATTTTTTTAAATAACAGTAAACAGCAGAAAAACTGACATTTAATTAAACATAAATCAAATAAAAATTTTACGTGCTGCTATGAAAGTTTAGCATAGCAGTGACATCAGTTATTCCAAACCAAAAGTGACAGATAGTGTTGGTGTGTATCAGTGTGACGGATGAATGTTATTCGGCACATATTTTTAGTCAAAGAGCAATATGTTATTCCATTTAAATATTTCTTTGTAATTAGCGTTTTCTGGAGAATTTCAAATCATATTTTTACTTCTCTAAACGAGAAAAATCGCACATTAACTGAAGTCAATGTCATTTATTTCAACTGACGAGTAAAAACCTTATTGAAACTGAACTGGCCTTCCAAATTAACATCATTAATAAGTTATTTAGTCGGATAGAATTATGTTGAGTATGGAGAAAAGATGTCGCTTACAAATTACTTATGTTAACTCAAATATTAATGGGTTTATGAGGCTGTTGAAAACATTTCTGCTTTGGTGCTCTTGCTAATTTTAATAGTGTTCTACGCCGTATATTATTCGAAACAATTTAAAATTTATTAACACCCAAGCAATCACTTTTTGTTCACGAAACTGCAAGACAATGTGTTGTCTGCTGAATTCGCCAGAGGATGTCGTATTTTATCCACGCTGATCGTTTTAAAATAAGTCAGTATCAGTGAAATTCTTTCTACACCATCAGTAAGAGCAAACTATCTACCACACAAAGAACGAGAATTCAAAAACGTTACGGCGACAAAAAACGTCATATTGCATTTATTGTTGAGGTTACATGAAGTAAAAATCATATCCATGAGCAAAATATAAGGCTTCTATAATTTCGTAAACAACATTTTAACGGGATATCAGCAGAAATTAACCTCATTGTCATTGTACTAACGTACACTTATGTTTCTAGACATAATCTGAAATGTTTATTGTTAGCATCAACGAATTTGGATAGTTTTGTTTATGAGAATTCGTACGTGATGGAGTAAGTCTCGTTGTGATCGATATTAAACCTAAACTTCTGAGCCGCGGTTAGAAAATCGCCAGTAGAAAAGTATAAACTTCGCATAAATCGCATGGACTAAGTCAAAAAGGCAATAGTTCTATTTAATTATACAGGACACCCTATTACTTACAATCAAGTCGATAATAGAATTTAAAATTGACGCGTATGAATATGCCAATGATGCATCCAAATAAAACATTAAATAAATTGTATTAAATATAAGTAGTTAAGAATAAATAAATTAATTTATAGAATTATCAAGCAATGTGTAAATGTGCTGTGAATTCTGAATAAATGCAATAAGCAATAAATTTGCTGAAAAACGATGAGTAATTTTTCATTCAAAGTGGAAGTAAGGATTGAATATAGGCACAGAACGCTTAATTTTGAAAATATAACCTCCTGTTTCCGGTAGTGATTGTCAACTTAGGCTTCTAAGCGTCTTTTAGCATGGATTAATTGCAAAAAATTGAAAAGTGCTGGTTTACGCCCCTCATCCAAATTTTGGACAAAGTTAACTAAAGGTTTTGGTAGGGAAATCGATAAGCATGAGGGAGTAACGTTGTTCCTAAAATTCGAAATAATTTTTAATACCGTTGTCATAAAACTTTGCACAATTTCACTTTATCTAAACAATTATTGAGCCGTTCAAATTTCCATTTGACGATAGCTGATGTGAGATCGTTATTTTGCTCTCTGATATTTTCACTTTATAAGCGATCGTAAAACAATAAATAGGTATTCGTCCATAATCTAAGGTGTACATTCTAATAATTAATTAATTGATGGCTATATCAATGAAACAACTTTGCTTGGCTTTAACGTCAGAAATATTGCTTAATATAATCTAACGTTAAATAGCTCATTTTTATCCACGCAAATTACAAATTAAAAACAAAAACAAATTTGAATTTAGGCGAGACCAATTTCTGCGTAATAAGCAGGAATTATTTAGAAACGTACCCATCACTTTACCTGGGTCTGTTAATGGTTATATTCGTGTTTCAGTTAAAACACAATTTCAAAACCTATACATATTAGTTCAGGCACTGTAATGCAACTATCAATTAATCTGAGAAGTAAATCGTTGACTGAAGCGTGTGTACTAACATGTGTACGTATAAAGAGTTTCCTTTTCGCCAGAACTCAACTGGAATATAACATTTACTAATTTTTGGTAGGCATGAGGGACTAAGCTGCATTAAATACATAGATTATACAAAACAGACTGGAATCGATCAACGCCTATTCACAGGCACACATACACGCACAAACGCGCACTCACACATCACAGAAACACAATCGATTCACAACTCCATTAAAAAATCAATTGCGAACTTCTTTATTTACTAATTTGAGCATTATGGGTGTTGCACAACAGCTTCCGCTTATTCATAGAATTATACCTGGAAATCGGGTTGATTGGGACTTTGGTTCACGTAAACAGTGTATTCGGCTACTGTGCATAAAGTTATCTCCTGTGCTAGCTGCGTTAGTTTTTCAAATTTTCTTTACCAGCAATTGACTAATCCGGAATTTTTAGTTGCAAATTCACTTGCATATGAGTTTATGTTTAACAGGCTTCTACTTTTTATGTTTTCTGTGTATGCCAAGCTTTTTAAATTCTTCTAGTAAATATTTTTGATGGCTAATTCATAGTGATAGGTAAACTGAAAACTATACTCATTCAAACATTAATTGTGCGGGTGGTGGTAACATTTATTTAAATCATGTTTGCAAGCTTGGAGTAAACACCAATCCCATTGTATTTAAACAGTCGTCGCACTAAATGGCAAAACTACCGTCAGTCACACGTACTGAAGCTTTACAACCTTCCATGATAATCATCAAAGTAAGATGGAAAAGTGACTTGTTTCGCATCATTTTTCGACAACTGTTTAAATACAATGAGATTGGTGTTTAATTCCACCTCGCAAAATAATTTAAGAAACTATAGACCTTGATTTGGATACGGCTCCATCGCCATTTTACGGTTTTCCGTACATTCTGTTCGCGTCAACACTGCTTTTGGAATAACCGCACGTCAAAACTATTGGTCATAGCACCGTGATTTCTGGAAATGGACATTTTTCAAGACGAATATTTCTTCATTCTGCAGCTTTTGATATATTTTGCTTTTTACACTACCATCTTTTTAGCTAAATAGGTATATTTCAAGACGAGACAGCGCTTTAGACTGAGGATATTTGAGCTCGAAAGTCATTTAAATAAAATTGTCTAACTTGTAAAGATTTTGGAAAATTTAATTTCTTCCGATAAGACTCCGTTTTTATGATAGAGTCAAACTTTGTATTGTTGAAAATGAATACCTAAGAGATTCTCGAAATGCGTGTCAAGCTTGCTCGCTAACAAATAAATCTCTGTGCAATGTAACAATAATTGATTGCGCAAGTGGTGGTAACAACTCTTTAAATCCTCGATAGTCAGTTTGCCGTCGTACTCTGATGATGATCAAGGAAGGTCGAAACGCGTCAGTGCGTTGCGGCTGGCGGTAGTTTTGTTATGTTGTTCGACGACTGGTTAAATACAATGGGATTGGTGTTTACTTCAAGCTCGCAAACTTGATTTAAAAATTGTTACCACCACCCGCGCAATCAATTATTGTTAAATTGTATTGCCTATATATGTATATGTGGCGAAAGCTGCAATCAGTTAATGTTCGTGACCGCATAGAAATTGTGCAGCCAACATTTCCAGTCAAGTTCAATGTATGCGAGACTGCTAGAGGTGAGAGTCGCATATCTAATTTTGATTTCCATATATATTCAATGCGTTTTGATCCTGGATAGTCATTTTGCCGTCGTACTCTGATGATGATCATGGAAGGTCGAAACGCGTCAGTGCGTTGCAGCTGGCGGTAGTTTTGCTATGTTGTTTGACGACTAATTAAATACAATGGGATTGGTGCTTACTTCAAGTTCGCAAACTTGATTTAAATAAAATCTCTGTGCAGTTTATTAGTTTCTCTGTTGATGGCATTCATAATCAGGCGATTGACGACAACCTTAAACTCTACATACTCGCGTAGATGAAGCATTCGGATACAAGGTTACGACGTGGAGATCTGTGTGTTTACACTATCTAGAAGTTATGAGTTTCTGTTGCATTATTTTTAATCGTCTTAACAGTTTATTCGATTCATATTTCCCAGCTGAACGGCAGATTTTGTGGAATGTTCGAGAAAATTAATAAGTTTCATTGCATCACAAAAAAGAATTTCCTTTCTCAGGCCTTACCAAACCTGAATTTAAGTGAAAAATAGAAATTGACTGATCGACATTTCCATGCTGCCCCACAAGCCGTAAAAACAATAAATTTTAGTTGAGACATTTTTATGCATTTTTAATTTGTATTGAAAAACAAATTATGTAGGAATTATGCATTTATTAAAATGTAGGCACATACAGAACGGTTAAACAATTCATATTTCAAGCATCACTGCAAATGAATTCATTGATTTGTTCTGTAGGTTCATCGATAGGAACCACTTACATACAAGTCATTTAAAAATTCTTCTCAATAGATACAATAAATATGTTAAATCCATTTTAAAATTTATTATTGCATGCAAGTCGATGTAGTCTTGATGAGCAGTCTATTTGGACATCTACTAGATGATTCATAAATAATCTAAATTTGACGTCGAAATAGATGAATTGCTTACATATTTTAACAACGTGGACTGTCAAATTAAGTTCACTTGCGAGCATGAAAACCCACAGGCTAACACACTGCCTTTCATTGACATGTTGCGATTTAAATATCAAAAAAATGACAGAATAGAATTAGATATTGACTAGACAGTACATCTGTTACCAAAACAGCGTCTCATTTCCCAAGAAGTGAAATTTGATATGTAGTTTATCCTTCAGAATAAAGAAAATTGATCCTGAAGTATTAACGTGCCAAGAAATGATGTTCCTCAAGACAACTGGCTGACCGTAGTTTTGCTATGTTTTGCGCCTAGTAAACGATAATGACGTTTTTGTTTACATCAAGTTCGCAAACTTAATTTAAAGAAATGAACTTTACCAGAAAATCAATATTCTCATAGTGTGCTATATAGGCCCGATTGATTGATTGCTTAATAAGCTAATTGATTTGCATTTCAGATTAAACAAATTTGGCCCAATGGAATTGTTCTTTAAATGCCTCAACCAATAGTATGTGTAAATCACATACCAAATTAAGCAGATTTCAAGGTATATTTAAAATTGAATCTGGATAGTCTTGTGCATATTGGAAGCCGTTTTCTGCAAAATCCTTAATCCTTATAAGTTATTTGAATTTAAACTTCTGAATTATCTGTGCTGTTGTGCGTATCCCAGCCTTTGCGTTTCCCCATTTCTGTATGTTGCTGAATTTCGAATGCATTTGCTCCAGTTTAATCCCCATTAAAGTGAAATAATTGATTATAAAATGAATAAAGTATTACATTCGAGTTCAGTTCTGGCAAAATGAAAAAATTACTTCTATACCTGTTTTTTTTGTAAACTTGCTTTATAATAAATTTAATGCTCTTGTATATGATTAATTTATCAATTCAAATTACATATTTTTTTTGCTCTGATTTCTATGTGCATCCCCATTTTAGAGGTGTGTAGCTGGTAACAGTACTTAGTGTAGGCAGCAACCCATTTAATAAATATTTAGCTAAAATTCGTCATTTTATGCATAATATAAGATTATTGCTGCTTTTATGCATTCTGAGTCCAATATCACAAAAAGCATCCGAAAGGTTTCAGTTACGCAACATCCACTTCATTATTAAAATGTGTTACGTACGGAGGACACAGGGAGGAATCATTACTCTTTAGAAATTCAAATATATTTATTTAAAGCAACATTCCGAACTGTTTCCTTCAAGTGTAATAATATAGATAATAGTTAATTTTTACTTTTATTTATCAATAATACGTGCAGTTTGTCACAAATACGTTACGATGCAGTATTATATAACAAAGTTAAAAAAGGCCTTCATCCTAATTCATATAATAAATTAATTAAAATGGCTCATCTATATTTTATAAATACAAATTATTTCAACCGAATATTTTTTCGTAGAATGCATGTGCATAACACAGCAAGAGGATTTGACAAAATTATTTTAGTATTTAAAAATGAAATCCGCATAACAGCCGATTTTATTATGTTGTCTTTTTCAACGAAAGGTCTTCTTAGAGAACAAATAGATTTCTGGAGATAAGCAATTTTTAAATACCGTTTTTGGATCTTTATAGTTCTTTAAGTATTTGGCGCAAATAAAAAAAATTAAGCACTATATTTATAATTAATCAGAATGAAAATTTCATTTCAACTGTTTTTAGTGATAAAAATGTTAAATATATACCTGGTAGTCTAATCGTTGTCATAAAGATTTTGTTATCGTAGGCCTAAATCGCACATCGTTTTGCATAGACCTTATTAAAAGTTTCAGTAACAATTAAACTGATGCATGTAAAAATGTGTACCTGTGGTCATAAGGTATGAATGGATACTATAAATCTGGCATTATATACAAATTTACGTAAGTGTTATTCACTCGCAGCATTATTTCATGATCTTATTTAAACTACAAGGCCAGTGTAAATTAACCAACGCACACGAAATGAAAGACGGCCGATTTTATGGATCATCCTTATCGGGCAACTTACAGTACTTGCTAGACTTCATGGCGCAGCTATCAAATTCCTCCTCTTTTGGTTTAGGCACCTGCAGATCCTCAGTTACGCCTAGATTAATTCGCTTTTGCTGCAATTTGTGGTGCATAACAATCATATTTGATTGGTTTTACTCAAGCTATCTCGAGATCGGTACTCAATTCACATAATCGGTTTCGATCCGATATCCACCACGTTACGAAGGAGGTCAAAATTGACACTTACAGCCGTACCATTTTTAAAATACTAGTCAAACATATCTGGCATAATTTTTTTTTTAAATGCATGCAATCCGCGGCACCCTGGGATTAGGGGACGAATTTTATACCTCTAGCTCGACATGTCGCAGGCAGATTTCCGACTTTAGCAATCCGGAATTAACTAAGTAGTCGTCAAACCAAAAAGAAATTGGTCAGGTTTGTAAATTGCTCATTCTTTCTTATGCTATATTTGGTTTATATTGAAATGCATTTAGTTAATTATATCGATTTAAAGATATTTATTTGATAAATCCATTATTTAATCTGATGTAAACAAATAATTGAGCATCGATCGCAATTGTTCCTTTAAAAAGACAAAAGGCAGAAATGCAACTTAACAATAGTCATCCACACTAACAGACAATTAGAATAATTTGCTTACCATTAACCTAAACCAATGCTCGAATAATATATATCATAAAATTTAATAAAACCTTTACTCACTAGTGCATAATCTTTTGCTTTTTATGTATTAAATCTAGTTTCTGCTGCTTAGATTTATCAAATCTCTTTTAAATAATTTTAAAGAAAACATCGATCATTTTCGATTGACTATTTACGAGTTCGCTTTCTGATAACTGAGAAATCACGCAAATGTTCATTTGAAGTTATTATAATACGTACCACTATATCCAGAATTAGTGTAAGAAATTTATTTAATTCAATATAATAAATTATTTAAATCAAAATAACGAATTTACAAAAACCGATATATATATATATATATATATATATATATATATATATATATTCTTATAATTAGGAAAACACACAAATAACAAAGTGGATAAAGGCCATTTATTTCGTGAATACTAATCATCTCTTATACAATCATACATATTTATACATTTTGGGTTTTCAATTGATTATACTAGTGGCAACAAATCTGACTCGTTTTTAATTCTGTTTCTTGTTTTGGCTAGTTGGTGAGTGTGTATGCGTTTGTGTTTGTGTGTATGCGTGTTTGCATGTAAAGGTCATTCTCGCAGTATTGCAAAGTGATGTCTGAGATCTGGTCATTATTGTTTTGATAGCTTGGGAATTAACCATTTGTGCGCACTGTTCACTGGGTTGTCAAATATCAAGTCTGAACGACGGCGAATACACCGCTTTCACAAAGAAGATAGAAACACTGATGAAAATAACAGCGGACAAAGAAACCAAGGACCTCACGAGAGACCTGGACAAATTTCCTACGCAATCAAAATTTCCTACGAACCCAGACGCTTTTATTCACAATTATTCAAAAGTGATCTTGTCAAAACACCAGAAAGAATTACTCTCCTTAGGAGCAAAATTCTGCGTAGTCAAGAAAAACCTAAGTGAACGTGACATTATTGACATTCAGGCTGGAACGGAAAATTTCTACAATGACTTAACGAAAGACACCGCCCCACATGCATTCAATGGACAAGGACTGAAAGCTGAGATAGTAAGCGCACTAGAACAATACAAGAAGGAATTCAAAGGCAGCCAAATCATCACAAAACAGCACATAGACGAACTCAGAAAACTCCAATCAGACAAATCCATACGTCTTGCCACACCCGACAAAGGATCAGGAATTGTTATACTTGAAGCCGACGCTTATAGGAAGGCCATGAACGATATAATAAATGATCAATCGAAATTTAAGCATGACATCAAACAGAAAGATGATTCAACGAACATCGAATCAAGAATTAATGCAATTTTGAAAAAGATGGAAAAACACGTTCTAACATCGATGGCTGACTCCGAGATTAGATCAAAACTCACAGAAGACATCCAAAAAGCAAAACCAGTCGGAACAAACACCGCAAGATTGTACGGCAAACCAAAAACTCATAAAGCCGTGACAGCCTCAGGAGCTCCTTCGATGCGGCCCATTATGTCAATGATCAACGCTCCACAACATAAACCAGCCAAGTTTCTCTGCAAACTACTTGAACCAATACGGAGCATCATAAACACAAACACTATCAAGGACTCCTTCGAACTAGGAAATGAATTGAAGGGGAAGAACATCCTACAGAAAAAAATGGTCTCGCTTGACGTCTCATCCTTATTTACAAACATACCACTGGATAAGACAACGGAGATCTTGTGTGACTTCATCAAAAATGAGTTTTTTGACTTCCCTATAGACACCAATGACATCAAAGACCTCATATTAGCATGTACTAAAAACGTGCAATTTACATTCGAAGGGATATACTACCGCCAGATCAATGGTGTAGCTATGGGAAGTTGCATCGCACCCCTCCTGGCAGATGTATACATGTATCACCTGGAAAAAACGAGCCTAAAAGGTATAATTGACCAGTGCGCACTCTACAAAGGGTATGTAGATGATATCTTGTTGTTCATCTCAGAAGCAGCAGACCCTTCCGAAATCCTCAAACAAGCAAATGGAGTCGATCCAGACATCAAATTCACTCTCGAGGTAGAGAAAGACGACAGTTTTCCCTTCCTTGACATCAAACTTACTCGAGAAGCAAACGGAGATTTGACACTGGCCATACATAGAAAATCCACTTTCACCGGACAATACATTCACTACAACAGTAGTGTGCCAAAATCCCTGTCAATTCGACCAATTTCACAATTCTTCATAAAGCAAAATCAGAAAAATTATTATTTATTTATGAAGCCCTTTACATAAAACAACAAGCACCTGACCTTAATATTCAAAAGTTTCATCAACATGATATTCTTATCGACTGGCAAAGAATAACAAAATTCAACAACAATCTACTAGTATCCAGTCATGAACAAACAAACATACAATCGGATTGGCAAAAAACTGATGTGGAAATAACAGAGGCGCATACGATGACAATGTGAGCGTTTAACACTGCAATCCACATTGGCGCTGTTACCATGTGGAAACGACAACTTTGCGCAACAAGGTGAAACGATCAACTATACTGGGAAAAATAGCACTTGTATATGTAACAGTGAACAATGCGCACAAATGGTTAATTCTCAAGCTATCAAAACAATAATGACCAGATCTCAGACATCACTTTGCAATACTGCGAGAATGACCTTTACATGCAAACACGCATACACACAACACAAACGCATACACACTCACCAACTAGCCAAAACAAGAAACAGCAGTAAAAACGAGTCAGATTTGTTACCACTAGCATAATCAATTGAAAACCCAAAATGTATAAATATGTATGATTATATAAGAGATGATTAGTATTCAAGAAATAAATGGCCTTTATCCACTTTGTTTTGTGTGTTCTGTTTTCCTAAGTATAAGAATACTGTGTTAAATTAAAAAGGCATGGACATTATAAAGAATATATATATATATATATATATATATATATATATATATATATATATATATATATTCTTATTAGGAAGGAAAAGCACATTAATAGAAAAGTGGACGATTATCATTTATATCGAGATTACTATACATTACTTTAAAATTTTTTTTAATTTATATACATCCTGGGTTTTCATATGATTATGTGGGTGGCAAGTAGTCTGACTCGGTTTAACTTATTATTCATGCTTGGTCTGATTAGTAAGTGTATATGCGTACGAGTATATATGTGCGTCGGATAGAATGTTTATTATTCTGGACAAGTGGGTGTTTGGATTTGACTGGATGCTAGTAAATTGATGCTTGGTTCCGTCATTCGTGACTAGTCGATTTAAATATCATGTTGATGAGACTTTTCAATGTTTAGGCCGGGCGCTTGATTTTATATATATATATATATATATATATATATATATATACAATAATTTTTCTTATTTTGCTTTGTGAAGAATTTAGGAAAAGGCCAAAATGGCTGGGTGTCCCGTTTTCAATATATGATCGGAAATAGCTGATACTCCTGACGGTGCGAAGTCAAGAAAGACAATTATGTTTTTAGGACGTTTTTCCCTTTGGTTCATCTGCTAGCTCGAACGAGGTCTTGATGATTATGTTTTTTTATTATTTTTCGTAATCATTTATTTTTTTTGCAGAGAAACGTAGCTAGTTTATATCATGATTCATTCAACATTGGCGTAATGAGCCGCATCGGAGGAGCTCTGGTGGTTGTCACGGTTTTATGAGATTTTTGTTTTTATTATAAACTTACGGTGATTGTTCCGACGGGTTTCGCCTTTTTATTTCTTCTATGAGTCCGAATCTAATTTCGGACCCTTTATAAGGGTCTCTTTGATGTATAGCAACGTCTGATATTTTGTGGGGTGTGGGAGGTCGTATAGATTTGTTTGATTAAAGATTTAGTAATTCGTCTACCTGCTTATTTGCGATAATCTGGCTGAATTTGAAATGTTTTCTGAATGTTCGAGTTCTTGAAATATCACATATTTCAGTCGTAGTCCTATGAATGCTTGTCGGGCGGTCTTTTTTATTCCATTGTAGAAATTTTCAATTCGAGCAAAGTAAATAATGCTGGTGTTTTGCCAGAATCGCATTTAAGTCATTTTAAGTAAATTCGTCAGGATTGGTGGGAAATTTCGATTGTGCGATGAATTTGTTCAGATTCCCTGTGAGGTCTATTATTTCTTTTTTAGCTGTTATTATTATTATCAACATTTATATCTTCGTTGTAAAAGCATTGTATTCGCTGTCGTTCAATCTTGCAAGTTGGAGACCTAATGATTGAATGATTCTCTAAGTAATTGCAGTTGTGATTTGTTTTCCTCGATGGGAATAAGCGGCATATAAGTTTATTCTTTGATTTCTGGTTATTTCTCCTGCGTTGCTTAAGGAATAATTTTGGCATAGAATTCGATTAAAAATACGATTTGAAGAACATAATTCTGTGCTGAACTTTGGCAAACATACAATTAATTGCAATATAAGTTATTAGTTCCTAATGGTAAAAAGGCTAATTCTGCTATTTAACGAACTTTATTATGTCCAATGCCTTTGTATATTATACAGTATTTTTCTTATTAGAAAGATAAAACGCAATAATAATAAAGTAGATAATGACAATTTATTTCGAAACTATATATATATATATATATATATATATATATATATATATATATATATATATATAAGTTTAAACTGATCAATGTTTAAGGTATATAAGTCATTTAATACTTATAGGGAACTCTTCATTTTGCTTTCCAGAATTTCTACGCGAACAGGAGTCGAATCTGTGCACATTTGTTACGGGGTCTGTGACAATATGAATCCACTATCCTACCACGTGCTACACAAAATTCTACGTTATGTAATAAATTATGCTTTTGGTTTATACAATTACACCATCATTGATTGCGCGCGTGGTAGTAAAAGATTCTTTAAATGAATGTTGCGATCTTGAAGTAAACACTTATCCCATTGTATTTAACCAGTCGTGTTACACGTACTGACACGTTTTGACCTATCAAGTTCATCAACCAGAGTAAGACCGAAAACAGACGAGGGTCAAAAGCATTGCATATATGTCAACAGCAAAAAATCGGCTCTCAACTCTAGTAGTCTCGCATACATTTTACTTGACTGGAAATGTCGGATGCACAATTTCTATGCAGTTACTAACATTAGCTGTTTGCAGCTTTTGCCACACATGCATATAGGCAATACAAGTAAACAATCATTGATTGCGCAGATGGTGGTAACAATTCATTAAATGACATTTGCGAGCTTGAAGTAAACACCAATCCCATTTTATTTAACCAGTCGTCGTGCAACATAGCAAATCTACCGAAAGTCACACGTACTGACTCTTTTCAACCTTCCACAATCATCATTGGATTTGCCTTTTCTTCGCGTGCAACCTAATTTGAACACCTTAAGACTGGCGTTTTTAACTAGCCATCCCCGATCTGTCAGTATACAACAGACACCAGGCCCCTCGTCGAAATCTTATTGAATTAAATTCTGATGATTAGGTATTAGTACTAGGTATAAACCCAAAATGATATCAGATAAAAGGAAATTAATTCAGTCGAGCGGTTTTAAAGTATTTCAGTGTTATAATTTGTATAGCTGATGAACGAGCTCTAAAAATGGCAATGGGAAAGAATTGGCTGTACGTAAGCATAACGCGAAGAAGCTTCACGGACATTGAAAGAAAATCGATTTTAACATCTAAAGAACAAACGCTGCCAGGAGACGCTTTGTCGTTCAAAGAAAAACCATTCATCGATTGCGTATATGTTGATAACAATTATCTAATTAAATGTTTCGTGCTTGATATGAAAAGCAAACCAATAACAAATATATTTTTCAATATAAAATAAGGATTGTTCAAAACGAAACTGGTTGACTGGATGAATTCTCACATCTAAATTGTCACAATGTTTAATTATAGCTGTTAAATCTATATATATATATATATATATATATATATATATATATATATATATATATATATATATACATATATACATATATACATATATACATATATATATATACATATATATATATATATATTTAATAAGATTCGTCTTTATATCACTATGGGAAAATTGATTCAGATAATTATCACCACCTCCGGTGCAAACCATGATCGTTCTATTATATCAATTTTCAATTTGATACTACTCCGCCAGGAAGGGAGGAGTTAATATTTTAATGCCAATTTCTCTTTGGTTAGCTTGAAATTTATGTCAAAGTAGATGTCACATGGTGTCAACCTAAAAGATAGGCTAATCAAAGAAACATAGGTTAGTATATATTGGAAAAGTTTATGTTTTGTACGGCAAGGTAGCACATTAGAGAGATTAACAGAATCCAAAGCAAATGTATCCGGTGTCGGACCCCATCCATAGGAAATTTCTGGATGGGTTAATTATAATAATATTAATTAAAAAATAATTTTATAATTTTTAACTTGTTTCAGCGGGGCACAAATAGACCATAAGGATATGTATAATTAATAAATTAAACAACCTTATAGTAAGTCGTGATAACCGTATACATTTGCAAATAATCAGGTAGTGGACTAGACGTAATTGAAGAAAAGTAATTAATGGAATTAAGTGACCACGTTTTTAAATTAAACTTTTACCTGTTTTGCGTATCTAATACATATCTATCCAAAAAAAATATTTGTAGACTAAGAAAAATTTGTTCAATCAAGTTGTAAGGCATAAAAGATTAGGGATTGATAGATAGTTAAGTTCTTTTAAATTTTTTAATAATTTTACAAGCTTATACATATGAATACGCTATAGCATTTAAATGCTTTTTAGCTCAATGCAAAAAATACATTTTCAGCTTTATTTTTAGAGATTATAATAAATTCAAATGGGAGGTACACTGAATTGGTGATTTGCTTTCATGCATCGATTGTGCAGTTGGGTTGAATTTTAGTAAATGCCAAAACAAGATAATTAAAAATTTGTGAAGATTTTAAATTCTCTTTTTTAATTTCAATCTGTAAATTGATGGCTTAAAATAATGAATATTAACATCCTTAATTAATCAATAAGAGCTACCCAATCATGTTTCACGATGATATGAACGTATCATTATGTAACATATCTATGCACATCTAATTAAAGGTAAATAGAGAAATGAAATTTTAGTTATACTCTGAAGCGTTTTTATACTAACAGTCAAATCATTAAGATAATTTGAAGTAAAATTTATTTTACTCTTCTTGCAAACTTCTCAGAGTTTCTCTTTATTCAAAACGATTCTTCTATTTATCATCCTGCGTAGAAAACTTAATATAGCATGCGATCCACTTATCGGACGTGGTTGCATCAGTTAGCATAAAACTTCAGAAGTAGCCACGATTGCTGTTTTTTTTGGAAACGATCCAAATTAGTTCTATTTTGGAGCATAGTAACGCATTAACAACACCACGTGATTCGCATTTTTTTACAGTTTCTACAAGCTAAATCTCTCGGTTTGGTGCACAGTGAAGTCATACGCTTTGTCAATTAAACAGGCTCAACAGGCCGCCTCAATTCGTTCGTCACAAGGCAAATAAAAAAATACGTTGTTTTGACCTAAATTGAAATCATTATTCGAGAATGTGGTTATAGAGAAGCCAATGCACGAAATAGTCCTTCCGTGCATTTGCATCAATTTATTCGAATAGACGCATTTATAAGTACTTACTTACGCCTGTATAGACAATGAAATAAAAAAAGCAATTGCAACCCATATACACGACAATAATTTAGTCTAT
Organism: Eudiplozoon nipponicum; assembly: GCA_029291075.1. Classification (NCBI taxonomy): domain Eukaryota; kingdom Metazoa; phylum Platyhelminthes; class Monogenea; order Mazocraeidea; family Diplozoidae; genus Eudiplozoon; species Eudiplozoon nipponicum. Next base: position 15,576 of record JAQBSW010001879.1, on the reverse strand, counting down.
ATTTAGTATATTGCATTCAGTATTCAGTTCTGGTGTGGACTGATGTGTATACGCGAAAATTTGGTTCAGCGCCCTACTGCGTATCACGTTTGAAAGAGGGCCAACGCATTCAATGCAAATACAATCTTTCCACTATCTGCACATTTCAGCTAAATTTGGTCCTGCTGTAGTGCCATTTAGAGACTAAAAGACGTAATATGGTAACCTGCCATGTAAGGCTCGACGCAGTAATAATATGCAAATGCATTTCCAATCGAACCTTTATGAATTTAAATCATTAGATTTACAAAAAATATATAAACTAACTTTGAGTTGTACATATACTATTTGAGTAAATAATTGTCTAAAAAATAAGAGTACAAAAATTTAATGAATATTCGCAAACACACGTAGTTGTAGCCCTTGTAAGTAGGCACACGCGTAAAAGTAATTTGATTGAGCGATTCTTAACAGGTACGTAATTACTGGATGAAAATCTCAAAGTGGCAGCTTGAAACATCCTTGAGCCAAGTAAGAGATTGACGATGCAATTTACAGACAGAAAAATATTTAAATTACATTACAGTCAAATATTGAGGCCTACCAGAATTATGTGCAGAATAAAAATAACTCAAAAGGACTTGGTAAGATATTAAATTTGGTTTCAAATTGGATGATGTTGCTGTGTGTTTATAGCAATGCGCGATAAATGATATTTCATATCATCGGCTTGCTTCAATTTTTTAATTAATTTTCAACATGGTAGGTAAATAAATACCGCATAAATAAAATACCCTAACTGAATTTCAGACTAAGCCAATACAAATGCATATCTTTTTATATTGGCTGTTGTTGTAATGTCGGATTATATTACGAAAGCTGTAACACCGTATCGTTAAAACTACAATAATTTCATGTCTGTTAAAAACAAAATATTCTTATCAGACAGAAGAAATAAACTAACTTATATTAAAAAATTCTATGACCATCTTAGTATACAGAAACCCTGAAGGATTTAATGTTTTAATTTCAAAGAAGTTTCATTTTCACACAAACATACGAACAAACAAACACGCGCATATATATATATATATATATATATATATATATATATATATATATATATATATATATCTAAACAAGAACTATGCATAGCTTAGTTTACCCACTAATAATATTCCGTATTGTAATTTATATTCAAGTACAACCAATTGTTTTAATGAACATTTCCGCCCTCTCAATGACGATAGATCCGTTTTATTTTATTTTAATCTTTATATGTCAGGTAAAACTTTGCTAAACCACTATTAGGCATGATTTTGTTAATGTCATCTGAAATTCTATCCTAATAAGCATTATTGTCTTTGGCCTATAAAACCATGTTTCCTGTCACATAGTCGATTATATAAAAATTGATTTAATTTGTGACCAACACGGGAGTCACCCCTTTGTCTCTATCCCGTCGAAAGCTGCCAATATCTTTTTTTTTCAATTATCCACAGCTCATCAACGAAATAACGATAAAAATTAACGCAAGTGTGGAATTATTTTTAAAAGGCTAATGATTGGCGAATCTCATAATAGCTACTGACATTTCCATAGATAAGCATGTGTTGCATATACGCCTGCGTGTAATATTACTGAACACATATCAAGGTATTTTTTTAATAATAAGAAGAATAAAAAGCTTCAATAAAATAAGAATTAAATTTCATTAATTTGTCTTATAACATGAAGAGTTAGGATGAATTATGTTTCATATAAAAAAGGTTTTTAGGAAGCATACTTACGTTGGAATCTGCACTGTTTTCTATTTATGTTATTTGTATTGGTATAAATCGGTTTGTTATGATAATTAACAACAGATAGCTTTATATAAACAGGTATAAAACATAACGCGTTGTAATTAAACAGACTGTTATAAATAATTATTTATGATGGTTACATGTAAGTTATCAGAAACAACAATTATGCCTGCCGTAGGGAAATTTAACTCTCATTTGAAGTGCGCAAAATGTGACAGATCGAACTAGTGTCGTAGGGTCATGATCAAAACTAGGCATAATATAAAAACAATAAAATTGAAATACAAATCAATAACCGCAGTAACTTCCTAAACAAAAGAAAAAATGTGAAGCCTTGCATAAGTCAAAATTTTTATGAAATTCCATTCTAAGTCTGTGGTCTTACATAGGTTGATAGACACATATGATCTTGCCCGTTATTCAGTTGAGAGGGGACAAACAAATGGTTCGGATGATTATAGTCGTAAAGTGACATACAGCCATAACAGAAAGACGAAATTGATTAGAATATCTTTGCTAAATAAGGTAAAAAAATGCTATTATGAATGTAAAAATGTTGGCAATACCGTTAGGTTCAATTTTAAATGAATCATTAACTAATTTAAAGAAGCAAATATTGCACAAATCGGAATAGGAAACGTGTTCTGTCTAAAGATTACGAAAATTTAATAAAACTATGATAATAAGTAGGCTTAGAAGATTTATGAATTTTTGGTTCGGTAATTTGAAGAATCATCCTTTTAAATTTAAACCTTTATGTCTTCTTATCTTATTTTATCTACTAGTTTAGAGCCGTTAGGTTCAATTTTAAATGAATCATTAACTAATTTAAAGAAGCAAATATTGCACAAATCGGAATAGGAAACGTGTTCCGTCTAAAGATTACGAAAATTCAATAAAACTATGATAATAAGTAGGCTTAGAAGATTTATGAATTTTTGGTTCGGTAATTCCAAGAATCATCCTTTTAAATTTAAACCTTTATGTCTTCTTATCTTATTTTATCTACTAGTTTAGAGCCTCACTTAATTTTAATCAAGGCTCTGATCATGATTTAAAAACACCAGAATCATTATGTACAAACATTTTTGAGTTTCAGCTAATTATTGTATAGTTTAGAAAAGGCAATTCATCCAGTAGATCGATTTCGTCCTTAGTGGAATCCCATCACGCACTGCCCAGAATTTACTGCAAACCGGGTTCGAACCTGGGCACGCCTGCTTCGGAATCTGGTGTTCTATCCATTGAGCAAATCTGCGGCAGGTTAAAATAATATTCATTTACTTTAGTTTCACTTAAATGGATTATTTGTTTATTTATTTGTTTAATTGAATACCTACCAGTTATAAAAACATATACGCACATATGCGTGTGCTCATATCTAGTGAAACATCAGTAGTTATTATAAGATTAGCTAGTCATTATTTATTTTTCTCTATTGGCATGATGAGCTGTTGACGTATGCAGATATCCGAAGAAGGACATAAAAGACCTTGCGAAGAAAGGGGAACCTGGGAACAATACTGTTCTAGTCACAACATGGATCAGGTAATGTGTTGCTCAAATATTTCAATATTTCCCCTGCTCATATTATATAAATTTGTACTATATATTAAACCTATATTAACCAATTAGTAAGCGTGGCTGACAAGAGCTTTGTGCTGATATAGGACTGTTTAATAATTGAATTGATGCTGGTCTCATTTCCATGAGCTTTTATTAGATTTAGATTTTTATACTATTTCATTGAATAGTATACTATGTATATCAGATCTTTTAAATTTATGCAAATATTTGTCAATTTGTTTGGATAAATTCTGATTGTCTCCTGCGTACTGCTACTCCATTCTCATCAGTATGCATAGTAGTTGGCGTGGGTTAGTGTCGAAAACGCCAAATAAAGCACGAAAATCGCATAAAAGTTGTTTCATAATTTGCATAATCATTATTTCTGCCCATGATAAAGATAAGCTAGGCCAAAATTAGGATAACTCTTGAAGTTATTCTCCTGATATTAACTAATCAATTCCACAAGCCTGATAAACAAGAGGACAATCAATAATTCTATTTAAAGTTTAACCCATCTATTAATAAAAATTTCCAAATAATTGTCAGCTATGTTAAATTTGTATCCTCCTCAAATACACCAAATATCAATTAAAGGTATAAAAGTGTTCTCGCCTGATTATTTTTCATTTTCACGCCAAAATTAGGCGAAATTAATTTAAGAATATTTGCTGCCTATACTGACATGTCATGACTAATCATTTGTGCATGAATTCATCAGTAAACAAATTTGAACAAAATATCTGTCATGTGCCTTTTCTGTTTCGTGCAAGATAATTAATTTATTTAATCATTTAATAGTTTCTTGAAGATTTCTCGGAAGCGTAGAAACCTTACTAGCAAATAAATAATTAGCAATTTTTTTACAGAAGATTATTTTAAATTGTTAAGATTCGGATCTTATTATTCTTGCGCGCGTAATTCCCGGGTAAACTGTAATTTTAAAGTAGGTCCAAAACCACTTTTGTAAACATTCCATCACTATTAAGAAACGCATTTTCGTAACCAAATAATCGGTTGCACAATTTATGTTAAAATTTATTTTACAAACCTTTGCAGAATTTTTATCAAGATTCATTTCGAAAATTTTTAGCAGTCTACCTGTTTCATAATGTTAATTATTCAATAATGTTCGGATATTGTTTCATGTTTGCGTACTTTTCATGACACCAACAGCGATATTGATTACTTCTCATAAAATCTTGGATTACAAAAAGTGAGCCACAGTTTTCTTTCGGTTTAATCTCATGCTTAGTGTCTGCAAAATCTCTTTGGTGTCAAGGACAAATTTTTCTGCCGAAATATACCATATTTCTGGATTTTTTTGAACAATACATACTTTGTATCTGATATGCTCCATTTGTAGTTTGATATTGTACTATTAGATCAAAGATGGGCAGTTTGTTTGATAATACTTCATTCATTTCTTTCGATTTATTGATGACTGAATAAAATTTACTAGACAGGCAAATATATCGCGGATAAGGGAGGATCTTCTAGTAATACTTCTTAAAATACGAGCTTTTCAGAATTTATGGCCAATTTCACATGGGGAAAGGTAAAATGAAATAATGTTCAATATGGATACTTTTTTCTAATTTTTTCTTATGTGTCTTAAAATTATCATATTCAAATATGTCGAAGATAAGAAGAAAAGAAATATTCTCTCTTTGTCTGTGCATTAACCATTTAAAATTTATTCCGATCTAACTTCTTTGCAATATTGTGTATGCCTTAGCTATTACAGTACTAAAATAATAAAAAAATTTGTCTTCTGATTTGCCTTTGTTTCTATTGATCGCGGAATATTCCTTTTGATGTTTAGGAGAAAAAAAATCGATAGATGTTAAAAATAAACTGTTTGGTCTTATTCGATATGTTCTGTTACGTACGAAATAAGTTTCCTCGAAATAATACTTTTACTGCGTTTACGCTTATACTTATTTAATTATCAAAGTTTATTAATTAGACATACTATACTACAGCATTGAATTTTTTTTCAGTTTGATTCGTTGTACTGCTAGTTTTCAGTATATTACTTATTGTAATAATTAGATTTATTCAAATCTTGCAGAGACTACGAATTTCATTATAACATAACTAAATACTGCGTTGATTGTTATTCGAATTATTGAGGTTTTTATTAATATAAAAACATTTCGCATTTACAGGTTAGCCCAAACAGTACTCTGGAAAGGTATTTTGCATGTTACTCGTCAAATTCATGTAATGTCTTCATGTATATTTATGAAACCAGTATAAATTAGACTTTGTGTGAAATAGTAAATGCAATGCCAAACAAAAAAGTTGCCTTTCGTTTATTTTCGGAACTCAGAATTTAAATGCAAGAACTACTGTTGCCGGAGATCGAACGTGCCGCATTCTTTCCAGTATGAAAGCAAATAGATCCTGGTTCAAATATTTGGTTTGCATTAGCAAAATATATAAAAAGAATCAGGTAATTTTATTTTTATTTATATATATATATATATATATATATATATATATATATATATTATAAACAGAATCCAGCAACATTTAACGCAGAAATTGAATAAAAATTCTTGGCTCCGTCAGGAAAATCAGCTATTTCCGATCATACATTGGAAACGTGGAACTCAGTCAAATTGACTTATTTCTCAATTCTTCATAAAGCAAAATCAGAAAAATTATTATCTATTTATGAAGCTCTTTATATAAAACAACAAACACCTGGCCTAAATATTCTACTCGATGGGTCATGAATCACATAATACATTATTTTACTGGCATCCCGGCAAAAAAAAGCACCACCTCGACCAAATTGAACGAACATTCGATCGGATGGGCAACAAACTGGAGGGGGAAAAGCAGCTGTACATACCGAGTCAGAGATTGCGAAACAATATGAGCATTCAAAACTGCAATCCGCATCTGCGCAGTTACCAAATGAAGAAAATGAAATACGCAACAAGGGGAAACGAAGAATGCACTCGGAAAAATAACGTTCGTACACGTAGCAGCCAACAATTCGAACAGTTGGTTTACTCTCAAGCCAGCAATACAAGAATGACCAGATCCAAGACATCATTTTACAATACAGTGAGTAAGACCGTTACATGCAAACAGGCATACAAGCAGACAAAAACACGTACACACTTACTAATCAGACCAAACAAGAAATATTGGTAAAACCGAGTCAGATTGGTTACCACACACATTATTAAATGAAAAACCCAGAATTTATATAAATGAAAGATTTTAAAGCGAAGTTTAATATTCTCCAAATGAAAGGCCATGATCAATGCGAGCATAATGTGTTTTGCTTCCTAAATAGAAATATGCTGTTTCTAATATCTGAAGGTAGTTGATATTATATATATATATATATATATATATATATATATATATATATATAATGACAGATTGGATAAATTTAAAACTGTGTAATATATATATATATATATATATATATATATAGTGTATATATATATATATATTACAACACCCTGTACGTGGCCGCAATCACGAACATTGCCTCAAAAGTTTCCAACAAAGCACATAAGAATATCGGTTTCACGTCAGAGCACCCAGAAAAGATGTGTAGCTATTAAAGAAAGAAACTAATGGTAAATTAAACAGAACAATTTACCATAAACCAACATGGTCTGCACAGTATTGCATTACAGCAGTTTTGTGCCATTTCAATATAAATTATCAACAGTTCGTGGTTGCTTTTCAAGAATTGACAGGTTGGTTACGGTCAAGATTCCAAAGAAATGAATATAATAAAGCAATTAACGATTTAATGTCTAATGGCTACTCCACAGACAATTAATTGAACTCAATTATTAAAAAGGGAATTAACCAGAAACGAGACATATTATGGGCCAGAAAAGAAAACAGTCTCACCTAAACATCCCTTTTAAGGGGGATGCGCTTTCCCGAATAGCCCAAAAGAAAGTTGAAGCAGCATTAACACGCACATTTAATGCAGCCAAACTACGAGTGCTATTGAGGTAAAACGTTTCTTTTACCACCAAGCAATGATAAATAGGCTTTAATGTCGATATCAAATATTATTTACCAATATACATGCGCAAGTTGTCGATCAACTTACGTAGGCCGATCGACCAGACGGTTAATTACTCGAATGAGAGAACATTGCAACTTGAACGCCTGTTTTAAATCAAATGGTGAATACACGTCTGCTATTGCGCAACACATCATCGAAACATCGCACACATGTTCTCCAGACGTAGCATTCAAAATAATTACTAAATGCAATAACAAAAAGATGCTAGCCACATACGAAACCTTATGGATAAACAAATTGCAGCCGGATTTATGCAAGCAGAAGGAGCATGTACAAGCATTGAGCTTGAACTGGAGGTGACGCATGCAATTGTTTGGTCTCCGTTTTTTAACACTCTCTCTATGTTGACATATTTATATCTCAAATACTGTTTGTTGCGGAGAACTAATATATATGCAAGTATGTATTAGGTGTTGCGAACCTAGTAGCAAATTAGTTCAGTTGTGACCAGAAGGATAAACCAAAAGCAGCATGAACGGAAAGTATAATCTCATGCACATTCGTTTCGTGCTTACTGGCGACTCATCAGTAGGAGCCGGTATTACGCCCTTTAACCACTATATATTTGGGTGAATAATGTGGGATAATAGGGCGGTACAATCTCCTAGACGAATGTGTAAACCTTTAATAGTGAAGCTAACATAATCTAAAGTTAACGACAATGCGACTTCAATGCTTACTCACACAATATAATATATATACCGAGTCTGTAAAGGATACTAACACTATGGCTACTGTGTTAGTAACCGATACCAACATTATTGTACCGAAAAGGTACATGGTACTAACACTTTGGTTTCCGAATCGGTACATAGTACCAACATGATGGATATCAATTTATGCTAAAGTTCACCGAAATTGATAATTACAACAATTTCTGAACACCTGTTACTCCAGTAAATCCATACACTTGATCGATATCAGTTATCACATTTCGCGGTAAGCATGTCATCATTCAATTCAATATATTACAGTTAAATACTGTTTATTACGGAGAACTAATATATATGCCAGTATGTATTAGGTTTTGCGAATCTAGTAACAAATTAGTTCAGTTGTGACCAGCAGGATAAACCAAAGGCAGCATGAACGGAAGGTATAATCTCATGCTACTAGGTTCGCAACACCTAATACATACTTGCAAATTTCTATCTTGTTTTGCTTTCCAATTTATATTAAAACTTGTGTTCATTAGTAGATACTTGAGAAAATAATGAGAAAGGAATATTTATTGTATCTGATAAAATTTCTTTTTGTTTTTGCACATAGGAAGGGTACAATGAATTTTGTTAAATCTTGCATTTCAAAATAATATATATACATATATATATATATCGAAAATTCATGGAAAGATTTCGTTTTAATATATATGACAATATAAAATAAGCACTGTCGTTGATTGAAATTCGTCAAGTACCGAGCAGAATTTGCGACGGATGGGGCTCAAACAAGAGTATGCTAGCTTCAAAATGTCGGACTGTGTCAAATGCGTCACGTATTCAATTTCCTAAACGCAGTATCAAATTATACAGTAATTTATGCTTTTTTTAAGCTTCCGTTCACGAAAGAAATATTAAACGGAACATTTGTAACACGATAAAAATATTTTTCATTGTTAAACAGGTGGCAGTGTCTATATTTTGTAATAATGAATCTGGGATGGATAGTCGGTACTTATCACAAATATAAGTTGGTTACAGCTAATATTTTCCTGTAGTACTTGGAACTGATAGCGAAGTAGGAAGAGTCGCAAATACAAATATAAATATGCCATGCTCGCGACAAATTGTTGAAAGTATTGGACAAGTTCCAAAATAAGGAAGAAACCATCTACATGTTTAATTTCTTTTGCTATTTTGTATATATATATATATATATGTGTGTGTGTGTATGTATATCTATATTTTCAATGAGCAATAATATATACAATATATTGTAAAACGCCCCAGCTTCAAGTAAATGCGTATGACGTTACAAACTCGGTTAAATTGCTATGGATATAGAGTTATTGTTCTGATAGGGGGCCCTTAACAGGGCAAGTCATGTCTCTCCGGCATGCTGAGAAAGATCCTTCAGCCTTGGGTTGACTCTGGCCGAGGTTCCTTTGTTGTTGCTTTTAATTCGATGTCGAAACTCGTTGAAGTTCTTGTGGACAATTGGCTCGTCTCGCTGGTTGTACAGCAACACGATGTTGCCTATTGTCGGTGAAGACAATCCAATAATCAGCGTAGGTGATGACAGCCGACAGCACGCACACGTAACGCAAAGCAGAAGGCAAATGCGACAACTCAACTGCATGGTAAATTTGCCATGCTTAAATAGCCATGCCATTGTCTACTTGCACACTATTGTTTAACAGCAAGTTTCGCTTTTTTTCTCATTGGTGCAACGTAAATAAAATTTAATTTAATTTACGCAATATGTCGGCAATTAATTTGTGTCGTTACAATATTTTGAGTTAGACAAATATTCGAATTCTAGCGGGCTTAATGCCAGATTCTTAATTCATAGACACAACGCAAAATCAAGGTTTTTGAAACTATAAAGATATATCGAGTTTGCTAATTGTGTTTAAGGAAATTTACCTGATATGCATTACTTATTTGTTTGGCCAAATTCTGATATGTTGCTTCTTTTTAGTATAAAATTCAGGAGGCATTTTTTGCGTCGTAAAACGCCTGATTAGTCTAGACACCGGACAAATGTATCGTGCGAAGAACGTGAACTAAATTTTTTTCTTCATTTGCTTAAATATGCATCAGGAAATAAAATGTTGACACGTAAATAAATTAATGATCTACGTTTAACGGAACATTTACTATTGTTCATTATACCGCGTTATAAACAACATACGCAAATATTTATTCTGCTTAATATTTCTTAACAGTTAAACTTTCTTATAAGTTTCATATATTTGTGTGATAGTCGCAAATCTCCAGATCGCTGTTTAATGAGACATTGATTCAATTTTAAAGCTTGTGTTTTTTAGGAAAATGTCTTCTACGGCCATATATTTAATTACATCAAATGTTCGACAATTACAGTGTGCATAAACTATGCGTTGTCTAGTTTTTTCATTAAATTTTATCAAAAAACTATATTAGTCTATTTTGTGAATGTTTGGGCTTCAAATGTTATAAAAATATTTATTTTTCACAGCTCAACCAGAATGCACATTTTTTAAGAGTGCGTTAACAAATTTTTACTAAATCTGCCAGTTTTCTTTTGATTCTGCAAAGCACTGCTTCTGCATCCTAACGTTTTTATCCTTCTTGCGTTATTTTTGAAACGGTTTTCCATACATCCTCATCGATAACATCGTTTAGTTCCAGCATATGAAGATGAGAAAACACTGACTATCCGTGTGGTCAATTTGGAATACAATTGAAACATTTAGCATCGATTTAATTGTACTTAATAAACTTCGTTTCGTTCTATTTGCGTCCGTCGTTATGCATCGAACTGTCTTCGTAATTTGGCATCAAAATCAATAACATTCCTTTATACAAATTGTCTTCCGGTCAATGAACGTTGTTGCAATGCTCAATAGGCTCTCATATTTGTTTATAGTTAAATTTACCTTTGTAATTCGTTGAGTACTCCGTTAATCAGAATTTTCATCTTGATTTATAAAATGAGTGCAGTATTTATTTGACTGAAACAGAAAGGCCATGTTACAGTAGATAGATGGCATTTTCTACCTTGTGCTAGATTGTACTACCTATAATTTAAACGGGTAATGATTTCTTTAAGACAAGTATTTTTGCTAATAATGTATTAAGAAATGAAAAAACTTCCATTTCGACGTCCTTTTATTTAAAAATGATGCTTATAATTAAGCATTATTAAAAAACGTACATGCTATATAAGTAATGAAAATCAGACGAAGATCGAAACTTTGCATAAATGCCAATAAGGTGAGATTAGGATTTAATAAACAAGATTTCGATTGAAAAAAACATTTAATAAATGCTCATATGAAGCTTCATCGTATAGTTAAATTTTTGCTAAATTACGCGTAAGAACTGTTATCTAATAGGTCTCCAATAGGATTCGATTAACTAATAAACATATATTCCTAACATGAAATGCGTCTCTGCAACATAATATTTTCAAAGATCTATAACACGTAATTTATCCCTGACTAAATTTAGTACGCAGTTAATCCGTTAATAAATCTCTCGTAAAATAAAGAATACATTATAGAATGTTCTAAGGTTTCGAATCTGCTTATTTCACTATAACAAAACAACAGCACTTACATTAAAATGAAGTTCAATAGTAATTCTATTAAACTTGAAGCAAAAAGGTAGGAGTTTTTACTGTGCCTTATGCAAGCCTGTCACAATAATTTCGCAAAAAAGCAAAAATATATATTTGACAAGTATAAACAACGCACCAGTTCTTTAGCATAGTGAGACGTGAAATGAACATTTTTTTAACAAAAGATTAATTCCCTGATTTATTTTGTAGCACGTCATAACTGCTAGTTTGGCAAGGATTTCTGCTCATCAATAATTTCGGTTTTTTCATAATACAATGAAACTTTATCATCTTCAAAAATGTTTTAACACAGAAATTCCGTCAGATCATATTATTAGCTCAGTGATTCATTAGAATTTCCTGTCCGTCTAGCGAGAAAACATGCTGGGCTTTTGAGGACTAATCAGATATCAAGATGATCAACAAATTTAACCATATGTAAAAGAGAACTGATTGCAGAGCACCCAAAGAAAAATCATTGATGTATAAAATTGTATTTGAATTACTGCCTACTAGTATTTATCTCCGTGCCTAATGCACAGAACACAGTATTGCAGTAAAGAATTTAACAATTACAGTTCAAATTCTTTCAATCGGGTGCATAGAAGAAAATTGAAACTATGCTGACTTGAAAGGCTTTGATTTTTATGCAGCGGAAAATACACTGCTATAATTAAATGAACATAGGTTGCACAGGCGGTGATAATAATTATTTAAATCAAAGGTACGATCTTCATGTAAAAATCGGTACTATTATATACATGCATCTGTCAGTATAATCAAAGCACAGTGTAAAGTAGAAAAAGAAATTCATCTAAAAGAATAGTTTCGACCTTCCGATGGAACTGCCTCACATATGTTACACTGAGTCTCCGTGTTTAGAAACACAAACTCCGATGCAGACGTGCCCAAGTGCGAGCTCTGTTCACGTAAATTTTGTAAGTACTTGATAAAAATCCAATAAGGACGAAACCGGCCAACTGGATGAATTTCCTTTTCTACATTATACAATGCTTAGTTTATACTGATAAGCATATTTATATATTAGAACTGGTATTGAAATCAAAATCGGAATCTTGATTTAAATAAATAAGTAAATTGCTAGGTTTTGCGAACCTAGTAACAAATTAGTTCAGTTGTGACCAGAAGGTTAAACCAAAGGCAGCATGAGACGGTGTAGGAAATTTATCCTTCTGGTCACAACTGAACTAATTTGTTACTAGGTTCGCAAAACCTAATACATACTTGCATATATATTAGCTCTTCGCAACAAACAGTTTTTAAAAGTAAATTGCTAGTTTCATTTTACTTTTTTGGGTATATTAAGATTAACGCATATGTAGCTAATAAAATATAAAAAAAACATTTATTTATTTTAAAATTGGCCACTAACACTGTTTAATAAAACTAGACGTATTATTGATTAGCTTCATGGCATAACTACAAAGCAATAGATTTTAATTACACTGCAAAAGGTGATTGTATTGTTTGCCACGCTGTGTTGATGCGGTTACATCCAGTAATCTAACATTAGAGCAGCTGTCTGAATCCCCGGCTGCACAATTAATCTTTTTTCCACAATAACATATTTTCTGCATTTCTTAATATTTTAAATGTAATTTTTAATAATGGTGAATTTTTGTGCGGGAAGGAATAGAAAGTGATTTAAATTTAATTTCTTTACTTTAAAGGCATTCTCGCATTATCGGGGAGCCAAATTGTGATTATTAAATTATAGGGATGTGTTTCAACCTTCGGGATGTATAAAAACAGTATGGAACAAATCTAATCAAGGGAATTCATAGTGCCATGTTCTTCATAATATATTTTACTATGTTGCACTTCAGCACTATCTTTAAGGGCTGATACGCAAATTTCAACGGACTTTACTTTCGTCAAAGCTGTTTTTTCTTAATATCTAAGGCTAATTTCGAATAAGGCTTCTTTATAGAAAATGAGTGCTTCAGATAGAAATTTTATGGATTTACACGTTCTTTTTATAGATTGCATTTGTTCCTTAAACCTTGCGGACTTGAAATTAGTGCAAAACACATATATTATTTAAACTTTCCTTCAATAGGACACCAATACCGTCAGTTGCTACACAACTGATATACAATGGGAAAAGAAGATTCGTGGTATTTTTCGTTGAAAACCGTATTTAACTAAAAAATGATTTTAGTCGCGAAATACAGGGCTATTCAACTAAGAAGGTGTATGTAGCTGTAAAAAGCACAATTACTGCTTACCAGATTGACAAAGAAGACAGAGTGATTGCAGATTCAAATCTGCATTTCATCTGTCGAATCAACGAGAATCATATTAAAGACTAATATTGGTCATTTTTTTCCGAGGATAAATAAAGTATTTTAAAAAGAGGTGCCTTTAAATTTCTGAATTGAACTACTTTCATAATAACGGACTTTTTAACGAACGACATTTGCAATAATAGATAGACCTTTCTATAGTTATTAGAACTCATTAAAATCGTAGGCTCTCAATGTTCTCTTTTTTCTTTTACTCAACATTCCTATTTTAAGATTGCTTTAAAAATTTTAAGAAAGTGTAAAACAAATTTTCTATGACAAACGTAAAATTAGGAAAAACATTGTTCATTAATGGAAAATATAAACTGTAGTTTATATATAGATTGCATTTGTTCCTTTAGCGTTACGGACTTGAAATAAGTGCAAAACGCATATATTAATTAAATTTTCCTTTAATAGAACCTCAGTACCGTCAGTTGCTACACAGCTGATATGTAATAGGAAAAGAAGATTGGTGGTATTTTGTCTTTCAATCCCGTATTTAACCAACAAATAAAATAAGTCGCGAAATACAAGGATATTCATCTTATTAGATGTTAGTAGCTAGACAATAAGCACAATGCCTGTTTACCAGATTAACAAGGTAGAACGAGTGACTCCAGATTCCATTCTGCATTTCATCTGTCGAATCAACGAGAATCATATTGAAGACTAATATTGATCAACTTTCGTCGAGGATAAATAAATTATTTTAAACAAAATTGCTTTTTAAGTTCTGCATTGCACTACTTTCGTAATATCGGACTATTAAACGAACGACAACTGAAATAATAGATAGACCTTTCTGAATTTATTATAATTCAATAAAATGATAGCCTCTCAATGTTCTCTTTTTCTCTTTTACTTAACATTCTCATTTGAAGATTAATTTAAAATATTTATAAAAATTTAAACCAAATTTTCTACGTCAGACGTAAAATTAGGAAAAACATAGTTCAATTATGGAGAATATAAACTGTATATTATTGATGAGTAAAGTTCGTTCTGGAGAAATATGTAGGAAAATATCTCATTTTTGCATATTTGTGTTTGGTATTGTTGTATAATTTGCGCTGCGTTTTGCAAAGTAAATTTTTCATTACCGCAAACAGTTTTATAGTGAAAGTTTCTATGCTTATTAGTGTCATAATTTCAAAAAATTACTTTGTGTAACAAATGTACTGTGTTTTCGTAAAATGCGTTTATTTATGACCCTTGTTTTCATATTTTCTAATTTTGTTGTTCAATTAAGTTGCATTCTTTCGCGTTTAAATTTGACATCGTCAGGTTGAGTATGACCAACTTTCATGCCTTTCACCTTATTTGGCTTCATAATTCAAACTTACCTGTGCTCGTGTAGCTCAATTTATCTCCCTAGATGTCTTACTCTAAATAGTGTATTGGTTATTAGTTGAAACTTTGAGCTAAGAGTGCCAATAAAATGAATCCATATGAGGCATTACCTTGAAATCTAATTGGTGCAGAATTTAACAGCATATGCCATAATCGAGTGCTGTAGTAAAGAATAAAAGGCGTGTAACTCTGAAACAGTTTCTGGTCAGTGCGATTACACCTAGCTGTG